>JAPYZK010000567.1:0-25118 GCA_030522785.1 Platygaster equestris
TATCCCCGCGCGCTCTCTTTCCTGCGTTGCCGCGCTACCCGTCTTATCCGTTTTATCGACGATTTTCCGCATCGCGCGTCTTTCATATCGATCCCCGCGCGCTAGCTCTCTTTCTCCCTCGCTTTTCAATCTTGCTCGCCTTCGAAATGATTCAACTTGAATCAACTCACGATCGGTAGATACGGTTTTTGCAATAGATTATAGATATTTTTTTGGCGTTTCTGTATTTATAAAAAGAATTTCCATATTGATTTTGTGGATTGTTGATTGTATTTTTCATGATTTTTGAATGTTTGAACAAATTTTCAGAAATCTCTAGTGATTTTAGTTTCTATACAAACCTTACAAAAATTTTTATAAGGTCGGTTTTATAAAAGTTGAATACAATTTGCATTTTTTATAAAGTGGTTTTATAAAAGTTTTATAAAAACAATTTTTTTTATAACAATTTTTACTCAACATTTTTAAAAATATGCACACATTTTTTAAACCTTTTTTGGATCATTTTGCTAATGTAAAAACAATTTATAATTTTTAATTAATTATAATTATAATTTATAATTTATAATTAATAATTAATTATAATTTTTAATTAATTATAATTTAATTTATAATTAATTTATAAAAACAATTTTTTTTATAAAAATTTTTACTCAACATTTTTAATTTTGCTAATGTAAAAACAATTTTTCGTAAATTTATGAGGCTCTGGCTCAAATTTCGTTTCGAAACAAATGAAAAAATTTTTTGGAGACAGCGGGATTTGAACTTGCGACCTTTGCATCAGAAATCCAATAGACAACTTTCTTCTCCATCAAACCTATGTCAATTTGGATGCTTTTTTTTCAATTTGAGTTGAAGAGTTTTCAAATCCTATAAAATCATATGTTTTTACGTTTTATAATTGCTAAGAAACGCTACGAATATGATTTTCTACTCCCTTGTGTAATAAGAACGTTTCAAATATTACTATAAGAGAAATTCCTTATATCAGGAAAGTTTTTTTTATAAAAATATGAAACTTTTTTTAAAAACCGCGAAGTTTATATAAAAATGAAGGTTTTATAAGAAAATTTGGGGACTTTCAATCGTTTTTGTAAAAAACAGATGAATCGTATGAAAATTTTGACAGATTTTATAAAAAAAAAAAAAAATTTTATTTTTTCAAGTTTTTATGAAACCACTTTTAGAATAATATTTAGAATAATTCATAAAAAATTCACGTATAAATTACAGAATTCGTTGTTCTTTCAACTTCTAAATCAGAGTTTCCAAAGAACCGAAACATAATAATTGAAATAATTCAGAATGTGGAAATTTGATTATAATTTAAAAATTTCAAAAAACAAATTAGAACATAATTTAGAGCCACGAATTTTCAAATGTAAAAAAAATTTAGAACCGTAGCACACGACAGTTGTAAATCCAAAAAATTATTAGACTCTAAAATCCCTGAATTTGTAAATCTAAATATTTAATCCCCAAATTCGACAATTATTCAATCAAAAATCGAGGAATCTGAAAACTGTAAGATTGAAAACTTAAATGTTTCAGTATTCGAAATTTACAACATTACTTTAATCTGGATAAAAATAAAAAAAAAATTAAGAATGAAAAATTCAGAACTGAGATGTTTCAATTGGGAAAGTTGTTAGGCTTTTGCATTTTCAAGTTCATTAATTTTCCAGTGTTCAACTTTAATTTTCTAAAACAATTCACAAGTACCGAAATGCATGCCAGCCATTCCAAAATGTTTCTATCAACCATATAACATTTCAAGGAATATTCGACAGTGTTATAATCTGTTGCTCAAGTACTAAAAAAATCACCAACTATCAATCATAAGCCCGCGAACTATTACAATAATTATCACGCGTTGTTTTTAACCTTCGATTTTATTCGATACGACGCTGTCTCATATACCAATTCAAACTGAACTTGCATTCTTGCAAGAGTAAAAAAAATCAACAATTGCCAATTTTTTCATTGAAATACGCACGCGCGAGTGTCTTCCAACTGCCGTTTACTTTTGTGTCTCATCACTGAAACTAAGCAAGCTCTCGGATTATTTTTCAACTTTCCTCCTCCTTTTTTTCTTCCTTTCTTTGTTTATTTTCCAACATCAACTGTCAGAAAAAAAAACCCATTGCCAAATATTTGTCTATATCGAAACCAGAATACACGTTTTCTTTCACCAGAGCTTATTCCTTAAAACTTTATTACAAAACTTTGTCCTTCTTGCAGTTGATTCCGAAAGTTATTACGAAAAACATATTTGTCCTTAAAAATTTCCAAGTATTAAATGACACCAGATAACGCATGCGTAAAATTATTCGCTTGGGAGAAATTAACCGAAATATAAAAACTACTTCTAATTTTTCATACTTATTTGTTGATAACTTTTTAAATATGCAAAATACAAAAAAATCTGTCATGTGAAAAATCTGTATCTCAATGAATGCAACTAGAAGTTATTCTTGCGTTTTTCGCGAAAAATCAATAGTATTCGGAATAATAGGGAAAAACTATTCCACCTCCTTTTTCCAAGAGGCTGATCAACCCCCGATTTTTCAGTCCCGCAAATCGAGTTTTAACTTATTTTTGATGTTCTATTCCATTCCCACCGAATGGAATTTGTATTTTGAGTCCTTTCCAAAAATGCACAGATTTTTCCCTATTGACTGTACTAATATGCAGGTGCATCAGAAAGGGGTTGGGGGCTAACTCGCGGTAGTCGAGTAAAGTAAAAAAGGCTCGACTTCCCGGGTTTTTTTTCCGTATTGCCCGTAGAGCAATTACCTTTTTTTAGCGTGTAAAAAAGTACGGACGACGCGTTGGGTTGTGCCAGAGCAACCCTTTGAACAGCTCGGAAATTTACGCGAGGCACAAGCTCCGTCTCTAAAAATAGTCCCGGGACCACGAATTTTAACGTCAACACGCGAACGCGTGTCTGCGCCCAGCATTTCCATTAATCTCGACTTTTAAGACTTGATTCCTCTCCGACCGCAAAAACGACCGAAAAAACCAAAAATAAAATCCTCGCGTGAAAAATTTCAAGCCAGATCAGATTTCGGTCCATCCATTGGTTTCAATAATTACACGAAACTAATTTTTTATCGAGAAGTTTCGTCGAATCGACTAAACATTTTGTAAAACTTTTGAAATCTTCGTTCTGACTGCGGAATTTTGAATCATTATCAAGTTTTCGAAATCCATATCCACGAATTTTTGGGAATTTTATAACTTTCACAATTCACGGACCTGTAAATTCTATAATGTCAAAAATTGGATTTTTCAATTTTCGTATTTGTATATACTGTCAGATTACGGAATATTGACCTTTATTTGCATTTCGCTATTTTTAATGTTAGAATGAAAAATTTCAACTTTCTGAATTTTGGGAACGAATTGTTCGTGATGAATAAATTCAACTCGAAATTTTGAAACGTTCAGAATTCCAGATATTCGAATGCTCTGATAATTATGAATACAATTTCCGAATTAGTACTACCGAATTTTTTGAGTTTCCCAGTTTTCAAATTTATGCGAGTTCAAACTATATCTAAAAATTTGCAAGTTTAGGTTCGAAAATGTTCTAATTTCAATAAAAATTTTTGATTCTGTAAATTCCTCATTTACTCCACTTATGAATTTAATTCGTAAATTGACATTTTCGGAGTTTCAATTTTCGACCATTCCCTGATTTTATTTTTTTTCGAATTCGAGAAATTTCCAAATATCCAGGAACGAAAAAATTGCCCGATCGCAAATTTTACCTGACCTTTAGATCACAATTTATTTGCATTCGGAAGTTGAGAAATTTTTATATTTCTTTTATTCAAAACTTTCCCGATGTCAAATTCCGAAATTTTAAATGTCGTAATGAATTATTGAAAGTTCTAAAGTTTCTGAATTCTGGGAACCGAATTTTACAAATTCAATATTAAACAAATTCAAATAAAATTTTGAAATGTTAAAAATGGGCACTATCGAATTTTTCCAAATTTTTCGACATTTTTAAAAATATAAGCTTCAGTTCGCAAGTTTTCAACATCAATCAAAATTTTCAATTCATCAAATTCCTAATTTTCGCAATCTTATCCCAAGTATTAAATTTTAAAACTGACATTTTCGGAATGCCCTGATTTTTCAGGATCGAAAAAACTGCCCGATGCCTAGCCGTGTTCAGGCTTCACCTAACCGCTAGACACTCTGTCTGACGAAGCTTCCAGAATGGAAGTGTTGCAATGATGATCGAGCCACATTTGTAAACTCGAAAGAATTTTATCAAGAGATATCACGATAACGCTTCATTAGATCAAATTGAAACCAATCAATGTACAGAAAACTGTCTAATGAAGATATGAATGCGCGATTTGCTCAATCAAACGTCACAGTTATTAACACTTGATTAGCACGAAGTAATATCAAAGTTTTTATGTTAGAATTACGAAACTGGGTGATAATTAAACGTTTAATCTAATCAAGTTCGATTATACTGAAAGTATTACACAACAGATTTGAATCTGCGATTACTGAATCACGAGATAACGTCCACACGAACACAACAGTTTTTCAAGGTATACGTGAACGGAACTTTGTCTAAATATTGTCCACGTGCAAATTGCACGATATCGTATGATCAGGTATTATCAAATCTGTAATTTATTGCACTTGTTTCATCGGACCTGCCAATTGATAATTTAGTCGAGAGAATAGATGTTAAATACCAAAAATCACGTAAAAATTTGAAACGAACATATACCGAATTAATTGGAGCATAAAATTGGTTATCTTTGATTTGAAGACGAATGGGATTGAATCTGGTATCATTGAAATGTGCATTATGTCTTCGGATTATCACAATTTTACAATTAATATTCACAACCGATGCACCCTCCTCCCAGCTTCGGGAAAAAATTCGGGAAATACGTAAATTTCTCTTAAAAGGAAAATGTCTTGAAAAAACGAAACGTTTGCCCTAAAAGCAGTGAATAGTAGTGTGGTGGCCATATGGGAAAGCGGGAAATTTCACGGGTATGCAAAATGAGACACAGAAACGAATCTTAAATTTTTGCACTTTTCATGACTTAAGTTTTAGAAGTGACATTTTTTATAATTTTCGTGTTATTATATTGTAATTCTTGCATTTTCTCACTGAAATCTAGAAAATTTCGAACTTTGGATCAAATTTGAATGACTGATTGGGTATTTTAATTCGAGGATTTTTCGAGGATGTTCATTTCTTTTTGAATATTTTGAAATCTATGAATTTGAATCGGTAAAATGTTTCAAATTTTAATGATGGAAAATTTTAATTTTACATCGATTCGTTTCTAGATTTTCGAACGCTGGGAAATCTATTTTTTGGGTTGGGTTAGTCTATTTTCTAATTCCAGTATGTAGATTTAAGATTTCTGGATTCTGATACTAATTCGAATTTTCGGATGCTTGAAAATTTCGGCTTCGGATATGTTTGAATTCACTTATTGAAATTTTTAAATCAAATGTTTGCAATTTATAATTTTTGCGTTCTTAGGACTGGAAAATTGGAATTTTCACGTTTAATTTCAAATTTCATCGGTATTTCCTTCATACCAAATTTAAATACAAAACAGGTGAATTTGGAAAAAGATTTTATTGAGTATAAAAAATTTTTAAATCCTAATAAGATAAAAATGCAAGACTCCAAATTTTTGAAGTTAAATTTTGTAATTGCGAATAATTGTAAATGTTTAAAATTTCCAGTTTTTGAGTTCTTAGGACTGAAAAATTGGAATTTTCACGTTTAATTTCAAATTTCATCGGTATTTCCTTCATACCAAATTTAAATACAAAACAGGTGAATTTGGAAAAAGATTTTATTAAGTATAAAAATTTTTTCAATCCTAATAAGATACAAATTTAAGACTCCAAATTTTGGAAGTCAAATTTTGTAATGGCGAATAATTGTAAATGTTTCAAATTTCTAGTTTTTGAGTTCTTAGGATTAAAAAACTTGAATTTTCACGTTCTATTTTAAATTTCATAGGTATTTCCTTCATACCAAATTTAAATACAAAACAGGTGAATTCGGAAAAAGATATTATAAAATATAAAAATTTTTTAAATCCTAATAAGATAAAAATTCAAGACTCCAAATTTTGGAAGTTAAACTTCGTAATTGCGAATAACTGTAAATGTTTCAAACTTCCAATTTTCGACTTCCAGCACTAAACAATTTTTACTTTCTCGTAAATTTCAGGTTCGTTAAATCTGAAATTCCCAGCTAATTCTCGAATTTCCAAAGTTATACATCATCATCAACAAGTTTTTATATGTAACAAAAATATAATTTCTGCATTAAAAAATTCTTACTTCAGAATTCGAAGTATTCCAAAGCATTCATTTTTAAATTTCATAAAGTGGACTCTCAAAGTTTTCCAAGTTCTCAAATATATATCTTAAATATATTTTCCAATCAGAAATCAAATTTTTAAGCACTCAAGATTTCAATCTTCCCATGTTCCAACTTTCAAAATTTTTAATTTCAAAATATCCCCCCCATTCTCAATTTTTCATGTTTTTTGATTTTGGAATCACAAATAATTCCACCAGGAAAATTCATCCAAAACGCTAAAAAATCCGGGTAAAAATTCGGTTCCCCCCATTTTACGAGCAGTAAAAATACGTAATGGCATAAGTACCCTGGTGCCGTTGTGCTGGCTCCTTTGCATCATCATTTGGAACTCCTCGTCGATCTTGGTGTACTTGGCCTCGGTGCGGGGAGTGAGGTTGTACTCGGTGGCGTCGGGTTCCGGGCTCTCCGGGGACATGGCGCCTTTATGCTCCTTCTTGTTGAGCGCCTGCAAGTGTCAGCAGACAGGTTCACGTGACCACACCGCCCGAGGGCACACAACCTTCGCATGTACCTTATATTATTCTCTATACAGGTACATGCGCCTCTCTCTCTCTTTCTCAATGCCCCACCGCTAACGCACACTATTATTTTCGTCCCTAACTCATTATGCTCTCATTCATATTCATCCGCGTAAACGAGGACGCCGGCAACTACTTTTCCAATTTTTCGAAAGACCGTGCGCTATCGGCGTCTCAGGCCCGAATACATCGACTCGTTCAAGGCAACGTGGAACAAGATAAAAGATGAAAGATTCAAGATGGAATATGAAAGACGAAAGATGAAAGATGAAGGATAAAAGATAAAAGACGAAAGATTCAAGATGGAAGATGGAAGATGAAAGATAAAAGATTCAAGATGGAAGATGAAAGATGAAAGATAAAAGATAAAATAGGAAAGGTGAAAGATGAAAGATGAAGGATAAAAGATAAAAGATGAAAGATTCAAGATGGAAGATGAAAGATAAAAGATGAAAAATTTCTAACCTCTATTTTTATGATTTGTACACTTGAATTTGAAATTTTTAAACATTTCATACGAGTGCACGATTGTCAATGCACGTACGATTTGCGGATTTTTTGAGTTTTTTGTCACAACTAATAAATAAAGAAATTAGTAAAAAAAAATAAAAATTAACCAAGTCTATGAAAATCGAAAGTAGAATGTAGAAAAAAACCTTTAAAAACGGCCTTTTGGGATCAAGAGTGATTTGATTTTAACTTCCCGTGAATTATTTGTAAAAATATTTTTTTACTCGTTTTTCAAACGACGCAAAAATTTTGCACTTGGCGGGAAAGCGAATTTCGAAGGCGTAACAAGTGAATTTCCGAGCAAGGAAAGCTCTGGGACTAAATTAAACGTGTGACACATCCTTAATAGTTGCTGATCATGCAAGGTCGTGATAGGTTGTTCATGTTCCAAATCGACGTTATCCGTCAACGATCATGTGTACGAGAAATTTGACATTCATCAGATCATTCGTTGATTGTGTTTGAAATTCATGTATTCGCTACGAATTACCAATATCTTCATCAAGATGTAGCTGAAACATTTTTATTCGAATTCGATGTGCGAATGATTTGCATTCAACGCGGTGAATCGAGAATTCAATTTTAAAGTTACACTTACATCCAATTTTTATTTTTTTAATTTACTGCCTATTTAGTACGTATACTCCAGATTTATAATACTTCGGATCATTTCGAAGTTTGTTTAGCTCTATTTTGAAATGTATCATTACAATTTTGAGTTATTAATTTTGTACTAAGAAAATAGTGGTTTATAATTGTGCAAAAGTTTTTGAGACAACATGGAACACGAATAAATTTTTAACTTAAATTTATATGATAACCCGACCTAAAATTTACAATGTTTTCAATCGATCATGTATTATTATTAAACACGTTGAGTCCAAAAACAAAAATGTTCATCATTTCTTTTAGTGTTTTGTTTGTATGCATTATTTTGGAAATTGTTCAAACTGTTGAAGATAATTCATTACTTGCTGAATTTTTTCGAGATCGATGCATTAAATCACAAATTCGAAACGCAATCGTGCTTATTTGCATATCAAAAATATGATGTAACAAATTATGTTTGGAAATTGTAGGGGAATCTAGAAACAGTTTTAATTTAATTAAAAACTGCAGCCATAAAAAATGGAAAAAGCGTAAAATTTAAAAATTTGCAAATTTTAGCAATTAAAAGCCAAACTTCGAAAGTATAAATTTCAAGATTATGAGATCAAAGGATTTCAATGTACACAGTTGGGATTCCACAAACTTTGAAATTCATGCATTTTTTTACTCGAAATTTTAAACTTTAATTTCAAAATTCGAATTTGTAGATTATAATAAAATAAAAGTATCGGAACATAATTAAATAAAATATATTAGAGACAAAAAAATGCGATAAAACCCGTAAAATAAAATTATAGAATCTAATAAATTTCAGAACTACGATCGTAAAATCAGAAAAAAATGATAAAAATATCGAATTCGATAATCTGAGAATCCCAAGACTCTCATGTCAAAAATTTGAAAATCTTCGAAGGGCAAATTTCGAAGTTCATAATTCAGAAAATGATAATAATTTTCAAAATTGAGAAATCCAATCAAATAATTCGAAAACCTGTCATCTGGGAAATTCATAAACTCGAAAATTCGCAAAATCTCACACAAACTTCGAACAAGATAATTCAAGCATACAAAATCTGAAAAAATTCTAACTGACATCTTAAACTTTAAAAGTACAAAAATTAAAGAATCCGAATCATCTGAAAAAACAGAAAACTAGAAGAAAAAAAATATAAAATCTGAGAATCCCAGGATTTGGATGTATAGAGTTTTAAAATCTTCGAAGGGCAAATTTCGAAGTTCATAATTCAGAAAATGACAATAATTTTCAAAATTGAGAAATCTAATCAAATAATTCGAAAATCTGTCATCTGGGAAATTCACAAACTCGAAAATTCGCAAAATCTCCCCCAAAATTCAAATTGATACCTCAAACTTCCTAAAAATATACAAGAAAACAGGATATGTTCTAGCCCTCCAATTCAAACAGTACGTATTCAAACAATATTCAAGGTTAGAAATCCATTGATGTTCCACGTCGCCCGAAGGGGGAAAAGAAGGAACGCAACTCACCTCTATGATGTTCTTATTGGTAAGTGACTCGTGGGGCTCATTGTACTCGGTGTATTTGAGAAGGACCTTGTCCATGTCGGTGCTCGCGTATTGGTACAGCTTGTTGCTGGAGCTGAAGATAATCAGCGCGATCTCGCAGTCGCAGAGCACGGACAGCTCGTACGCCTTTTTCATGACTCCGAATTTCCGTTTGTTAAAGGTCACCTGGTTTCAACAAGACCGAGCGAGCCGGCTCGTTATTGCTTTTGTCGCCGAATCAACCAACGAACGTCGGCCAATTAACTCGGCGCGATTCATAAACATTTTTTTTCATCTATCTCTCTTTTTTTCATTTCCATCCGGGCGCCCTTGGAAAAAATCGTAACTCGCCTTCATTAACCAAGAAACTCGCCGATTAACTGGCCTTTAATGAACGTTCCTCCCACCCTTTTTTCCATGCATGGAATAATTGAGATAATTGACGACATGTTTTTCCGAATTTTCGCAAGTTTTCACAAATTCACAGAAAATTTTCGTTGCATACTTTTTTTCGCAGTGCTCAAAACATTGGAAAATATACGTATGAAAAAAATTACGTCAGAATAAAAAAAAGTGAAAATGTATAAACAAAAAATAAAATTTTTGCGTGGTTGATGACCCAAATTTTTTTTATTTAAAATACTTGGGAAATTTTTTCTAAATTTACCCCTAGAAAAAGAAAATTACCTGACGATTCCTTTCGTCCGTGATGCGCGAGATCTGTATTTTCTTCCGACCCATGATAGCGCTTCTCGACAAACGCTCGCGATTTTCTTGGATGGAATGTTAAAAAATCTGCAATCACACGAAACAGAAGCAAAACTCACTAACTGCCCAACGTATTTTTCCATGGAAAATCTTGGGAAGCTACTTCTGTTCAGGAGGGCAAGGGGGTGGATTTATACATATGAAAGAAAAAGCTCTAAGGCCGCGCATTATACGCTCCCCCGATCGAACGTGGTATATTATACACGAGGGTCAGCGACCAGCGAACTGACCTATACAAGCTTCGACACACGATCGAACACGTTTTGCGTCCGCGAAAAATTTTTCATATGCTGGACTGAAAAACGTCTCTTTCATCCCAGCTCACGCCGAGGAGAAACGTTTTTACGCCCTTCAGATGAAAAATGGTGTACATCCAAAGGCAGAAAAGTCGACTATCGTTACAGTTTTGAAACTGTTAGAATCGCAATTTTGCCAACAAATTAAAAGTCGATAAAATACAACCGACCTGAAACCAAGCATTTTTATCGATTTTTCTTCAAAATCAAACACAAATAGTTTATAGAAAATTTGATTTGATTCAATTTGAAATTCCTAAACAAATTCGACATCTTAAATGAATGTTGAAAATTAATTTATTGCTTTTTTCGAAAGACGAAAAACCTTTTTGATATTTTTTTAAATTTTCGAATAATGTTGTTCGTCAAATTACGATTAAAAAATTCTAAATAAAAAGCATGTAATGCAATCCTTTATTACTCATTTATAATTTTTAATTCGTGAGATTCAAAATTTTAATTGATGCCTCCGAAAATTGAGAATTTAATTGACTGAGATTTGAGTCTGAAATGCGAACAGAAATTGTGTTATCTCAACATCTAACTTAGCAATTTTTGAGATAAACAAACATATAAAACATTCAATAAAATTCATTAAATCTATCAAATCGAGAACTCATAATCCCAAGAAATCCATTGCATTGCAGAATCATAAGACCTTGTATTATTTATAAATTCTCAAAGTTTTTAAAAGAAAAATAACCAACTTTATTGTATTTACATATTTTAAGATTTAAAACTCACGAAATTACAATCGAAACGATTCGAAAATGGCGACATTTAAGCGAATGTCTAAATAACTATTTCGCAATTATAATTAAATTCACTAAACTTGATTTTGAAACGACATACATACTTATTTTTCCCTAATGCTCTCTTTGACCTCACGAATTTCTTTATGAAAACTTGACTATTCAAATATTTTCATAGTAACAATTAATAATTCATAATTTTGATTGTAAAAAAACATTCGACTCATTTGAGAGTCAAATTCTAATTTAATTTCAATTGGTTTGTTTTCATGGGTTCTCGAAGCTTTGTTCATGATGAAATATTTAGCATTCTCAAATTTGTATTTGATCAAATTGGAAACACGAAAAATGTCAATTCTATATCACTTATAGTTAGTTCTAAAATTAATCATCACTGAAGCTGTGACTGATACTCTTTCAATTTGTTCAAGTTTCTTTCAAAAAGAACCAAAATATTGCTAGATGCTTGGAAATTTTGCAATCCAAAGAGTTTCGATTGAGGAAATTCAACCACTTTTACCCACAAATATTCCTCCAAAAAATCAACTCGTTCAAAATTCCAACTTTCAAAATTTCCAATCGACTATATTAAATTTTACAATCACTTAAAATCTTAAAATTTAAGGCACAAATTTGTGTCTCCTTTATCAAAAACTGATACTAAAACAAAACTAATTTGAAAGTAACATCACAAGATCCTATTAATTTTCTCAAAGGACGAAAAACGAGCTTTACCAACATTTTACGACTCATAATCATAAAAAAAAGTATCATCATACATTTAGAGCCAAAAAAACAAATTCACAAAACTGACATTTCACATCGAATGAAAAAAAATCTCTCCTAGTCGCTAACAATTCAATCTACAACGTAAAAAAGTGCGCTCAAATAATGACAACAATGGAAAAAGTACTTTGTCGAATAAAGTAACCTATTCCTTAGTACCTCATACAAAAATCCTAAAACGCAAAACGCAAAGTTCTGCGAGCAACCCAAAGATGCAGCGAGAGCCGCGCCGCCGGGCAGAAAAACAACCGGCCCAGTAGTACGAAACGCGTGTGGTCAGACGCACCGGAGGAAAACCTCACAAGTGTGCAAATAAAAAACACCGCGCCGAGGGAATGAATGGAAAATCGATTTTCCGCCTCGGCGAATCTCGGCAAAGTCATCTCTCGGTGGTCCCGTTATTATTATTTTTTTTTTCCTGCCAAAGACGCACACTCTCGTTTTTCCACTCGGGGACAAAATGAAAAATGACCCGACGCCAAAACCCTTCCCCCTACGAGCCTCGCGGGAGGCGGGGAAAAATTTCGCTCCTGCTTGGCCGCAAGCCAAAATTGGCGTGCCGCGTGGAAAACTCACCCGGCGCGCGAAAAGCTCCGGCGAAGGCACAAAAGCACAAAAAACAGCACAACGTTGCGAGGCACACGGTGGCGGAAATCACGTCGTACGGCGCGTGAAAAAAAGGGCGCGAGCGCGGTAGCACATCGCGAAAAAAAGGAACAACGAGAAAACTAAGGGGGCGAAAACAAGTTCCGTTTCGGGTTTATTTATACGCGCCGATAATAACAAGCGAAAAAAAGGGCGCGTTTAGTCGGCCGGCCGCGTTGACTAGATGCACAGCGCTTGAGCGTCTTTCTTAAAATACTCGGGGTAGCAGCCGCGTGCGCCGGAGCGCGTACAAATTTAGAATGAGTGCGTGCGAGCGGCGGCGCGAGCCAAGAGGACCGAGAAAGCTCGCGAGAAGAAAAAGAGGAGGGCGTTTGGCTGCGAGCGGCTACGGGCCGCGGTTCGCCCCCGAATAAAGCCGATCCCCCGGGAGGAATTTGCGAGGGGAGAAAAAGAAATCCCGAGGCCGGGGTGGGGGCAAAAAGCTCCGTTTTCGGGGAGCTTTCCGTGCCCGCGGTCGGTACGTGCACCGATATCCCATTTCCATTCGTCGATAACGGGACTGGCGTCATCGGGGGCTGGAGGCCATTGGCTGGTCGGGCGCAAGCGCGGGAGCTTTTCGAAACGCGTGCACAACGAGAGCTTTTCATCCAATGCCGCTGGCTCGAGTGCTTGCATGACGACGTCAGCGACTGCTCAGTTTTCACGCATTTTTGGAACCAGGGATTCGTTCGAGAGGACAGAGGGTGTCTCGAGAGCAAATGCGAATGGCATTTGGTGATTTTTTAGAAATTTGATTCATAGGATTGCCGATTTTTTCGGAATGACGTAATATCGGGGGTTGGAATCTAAATACGAGTTTTTTGCTATATATTTATATATTTTTATACTAAGGGTTCTCAAGGAATGCGTAACAATGGTTTTGGTACTTTTAAGACCTACCCCATTCAACGCGCCGTAACGTTTCGTTTCCACCCCCTGTCACCGTCATAGTGTTACGTAGCATGTGGGGAAAATGGATTTCAACAGGGGCGTAAACTTGTAATTATCCCGGGTATAGAGTTTCATCCTTGAGGCGGTTCTTCACATCTTCAAGTGGAAAAATTTGGAATTTCCGAGATTTTATGACGCAGGTTCGAAAATGGAACTTGAATCACTTAAAAATTGATTCATGAGGGAATTTGAGAGTTCAAACAGTCAACTCTCTCATTCTGAAATGGTCAAAATTTGATCATTTGAATCAGTAAACTTTGTTTTGACTACTCAAATAGTCATTCTCCAAAATGGATTACTCCCGATAATAGTCAAATTCGACTATTTGACTACAAATTAGTCAATAATTTGACCATTCGAATTAGTGGTTTTAGCTTTTGAATAAAAAAATAGGCATTATTTAAATAACGACTATTTTGAATGGTGAAATTCGACTGTTTCAATTAGTCGTCTATAATGACCATTTCAAATAGTCAAATTCTACTTTTGTATTAGTCGTATGTTGACTACTAAAATAGTCACATTTAGGCGAATGAAGTCCAATAGAACTATTTCGATCAATCACTTTCGACTTCAAATACGTTGATTTCAACTATTAGAATTAGTGTAATTCGACTATTTCAATAAGTAAAATTTGACCGTCAATTAGTCACATTCAACTATTTCGATTTGTCACTTTCGACTTGAAATATGTTGATTTTAACTATTAGAATTAGTGAAACGTGACTATTTCAATTAGTAAAATTTGACTATGAATTAGTCAGGTTTAACTATTACGATTAGTCAGTTTTTACCAACACAATTAGTAACATTTATCTACAAATTAGCCAATTTTGACTATTTTAAACAGTCGACTCGTTGACTATTTTACTGTCGAATTTGACTATTTCATTGTCAAATTTGACTATTTCCAGTAGTCACGTTTGACTAATTGAATGAGTTATTTTTGACTATTTTCAGTAGTCAACTCTATTTTGACTAATTCAATAAGTCCTTTTTGACTATTTATTAGTAATGTCTTTTCCGCTAGACCAATCAGTCAAATTTGACTATTTCAGAATGAGAGAAAAAACGTTCGAAAATAGGAAATGAAAATTTCCTATTAACTTATAGGAGAGTGTCAATAATGTACAAATTTATCAAGCACCTTATAAATTATTTTCAGTAAACTTGTGCACAATAAAACCTTCAGTGTTAGTGTTACGTAATATCTGAGGAAAACTGATTTCACCAGGGGCGTGAACTTGTAATTGTTCCGGGTATAGAATTTCATCCTTGGGACGGTTCTTCACATTTTCGAGTGGAAAAATTTGGAATTTCTCATATTTCATGCTGCGGATTCGAAAATGGAAATTCCATCACTGAAAAATTCATTCATGAGAAAATGAAAAATTTTTAACGGGTATTACTTGAATTGGAATATTATACACTGCAAACTCGAATATTTCAATTATTCAAATTCAGAAGGTAATGAATTTAATAATGTAATTTTCAACGTTGGAAAAAGTAGTATACCTAGGACAGTTCTAAAACACTTCGAAAATTTCGAGAATTCTCGTGATTTTAAAAATTCGTTACAAATTTTGAAAAATTCCGAAAATTTTCATACTGTCAAACATTTTCAGAATTTTTAATAATTCTAAAAATTTCAAACATTACGAAATTTTTCAGGATTCAAGAAACATTTTTGAAATTCTCCTTCTGAATTTTTTTGAAATTTCACAATTCATCACTTTCCGAAATTTTCAGAACTTCGGAATTGTTTTTTTTCAATTCTGAAAAATTTCATACTGCCGAAAGTTTTCAGAATTTTTCAAAACTTGTAACGAATTTTTGAAATAACGAGAATTCTCGAAATTTTTGAAGTGTTTTAGAACTGTCCTAGGTATACTACTGGAAAATTAAAGAATCTCATCAAAATTAACGACTCTGAACAAGTACATCGTACCCAAAGTATTGTTTGGAAAAAAAATTGAAAAAAAGAATTTCAAAAATTTCCATACTCGTTAAACTTACGTCATTTCACGAAAAACCCTAATATTTGTTCAAGATTTTGTCACGTAAATTTGATAATCAAATAACTGCATAAATCACGGGTTAAAAACGCGAATTTCCTTTTCTGTACAAATTTATAAATAAAACGAACCAAGTGCTCTTATCACGATAACCAACTCCCAAAAAATTCACTATCATTTTATGCACACTAAAAACTACTGATTTAACGAAAATTTACGAGAAACTTAAAAAAGCACATCCCGAATAATTCATATACGCCAAACGTACGCCGGTTCTGCCAAGAGCGCTTCCTCGGCCAGGAATAAAATATAGCTTCAGAAAAAGAAACGAGAAAAAGAAGACTATTTGGGTCATTAGCGGGGCGTTAATGGATCATGTTGGAAAATTCGTCCGTGGGGTTAGTTCGCCGCCAAATATTTCACGAGTTCGACTCAATTAATGCATGAGCCGCGAGATGACGTCATATCGATTCCCCCCTCCCACCACCCTCCAGTGCGTTAACACTTTATCAAAGCCAATGAGAGAAACGACGATAAGTAATTAATCAGCGTTTCCGCGATTAGAGAAAAGAAGGAAATGCTCTCGTCTATTTTTTCGATGGACACTCTCTATTTTCACACGTGGGTCACGCGGTTAACGCGATTCATCGATCGACAATAAAAAGGATAGAAAAATTCGGGTGATGGGGGGAGGGGGGGGGGGGAGTGGATTAGACCGCGCGTCAAGCCGCTAATGAAGACGGACTTTCGGCGCAATTATCGAGCTCGTTACCAGGGTAACGGATCAACGGATCACTGGAAAAAATTTCTCGCATTTTTTCGAGCTTCCCAAATCGGGTTTCATTGATTTTTTTTGGTTTTTTTTTCTCATATTTTTTGACGATAGGAATTTTGTACTCGATGGTTAAGTGGTTGTAATTATCTGAAAAAAATTATTTCTCCGAATAAATGAAATTTTTATTCTAGACGGGAGGATCTCCGCCAATATATTTTATTGAATATGATTTCAATGGTTTTTCGAAAATTATAAGAATTTAAGAAAACGAGCGACAGTGAGTATGATTTTTTACACTCAAGTGATTTTTATCATTGTATTCAAGTAAGATTATATCGTTTATGGAAATTTGTCAACTTTTAGGATGTTTGAGAACGATCGGAACGATAGTTTTTTCATTTCGATCTTTGTAGCGAATTTTGAAATTCATGGTGCAATGTTTTTTTGCAATATCGGAATTTATATAAATGTTTTTAAGAGTTGTATAATGTTTGAAAATTAATCGAAATCGCGGAAAGTTTTAGTGTATGTTATAGGATCGTTTATAAAACTTCGGAGGATTTCTAGAATCCGTTGAATTTTTTGTAAAATTTTCAAGAATCATCCAAAGTTCGGGAAAATCAGAAGAATGAACAGTTTGAAAGTTACACTGATTCCAATTAGTTTCAAGTTCATTATTGAACGTATTATCATTAAATTTTCGAAAAAGCGTTGAATTTTAGATTTTTTTCCCGACTCAGTATATAGTAAAGTTGTTTTCAAAAATCCGTGAATGTTCAAAATTCTTGAAGATGTTAAAAACTCAAAATTTATTGAGGTTACAGTGATTACCTCACAACTTTGAGTTCCTTGTGATTAAAATAATACCATACATTTCTAAGTTTCCAACAGTTTTCGACTTTTTTCAAATCCCGTTGTAAATTAACAATTTTTTCATAAGCGCTTCAAGTTACCAGAAGATTTCAACAAATCAGATCAACAATCATAAAATCTAGCGTATTCAATTCAAACTTGAAACATGTGATTCGTCCCTTTTCAGGTCTTATTCCGGCAAACTAAAACAATCCTAAAGCTGTCGTAAAACTCAGCTTATTTCGAGAGGAATCGGAAATTTAGGACTCTAGTCCTCGCTCGGATGGACCGTGACCAAGTGAAAGCCAGACACTCGGCAAGTGGACGAATTCCGAACTTCACGTGTACTCGTGGACGTTCGATACCCTGGTTAGGCGTGATGAAAAATTCCAGTGGCGGGAAAAAGGGGGTGAGATGTGAAAAAGGCCAAGTCCAGCTCGGCGAGCACGATCGATTTCGCTCTGGATCCACGCATCCTTGCGCACCGACGAGCATCCGGAGCGCTTACGCTCTCGCCTCCCTTTCTGCCGCCACGGGACGTTGACTTCGCTTTTCCAAGACTTGAAATACGGGGGCGGTGAGGGCATTTGAAAACGACAGATTTTCAACCTAAATCCCACAATTTTCAAATTTCTACTTCATTTTTCGTAGCGAGTACAAAAATTTCCGGAATTTCGAAATAGGAATGAATTCGGAAATATTAGGAGTCTTGAAAATATTGGAATACAGAAGTTTTAGGATTTTCAAGTTTGGACATTATTGAGTTTTGACATTTTTGAAGGTCGAAACTAAAGATTGTGAAATAAGGTCTGGAAATTTTGCAATTTTTGAACTTTGTACGTATTTTAAAGTTTTGGCGTCTAGAAATTTCGAAATTTTTGAAAGGTTAGAACTTCGACATTTCGAAATAATTAAGTTTTGGAACTTACACAGCTTTGGAAATTTGAATTTTCGAAGAATTATGGAGTTCTGCAGTTTTAGAAGTTACGGAAATTTTACAAGTATTTGTAATGTTGGAATTTTGAATTATTTAAGAATGTTCAAAAACTTTTACATTCTAGAATTCTCAAGATTTGAAATTATCAAGTTTTGACATTTTTACAGTTCTGGACATTTCGCAAATTTTGAAGTGCTCGAATATTCTGAAGCAATGAAGCTTAGCATTTTCGAAATTCGAGAAGTTTTTAAAATGTCGGAATTTTCAAGTTTTCGAGAATTTTGAAGATTGAAAATTATTGAGTTTTGACATTTTTGAAGGTCGAAACCCAAGGTTTTGAAATAAGGTCGGGAAATTTTGCAATTTTTGAACTTTGTACGTATTTTCAAGTTTTGGCGTCTAGAAATTTCGAAATTTTTGAAATTTTAGAACTTTGAAATTTCGAAATAATTAAGTTTTGGAACTTATTAAGCTTTGGAATTTTAAATTTTCGAAGAATTATTGGGTTCTGAAGTTTTGGAAGTTTCGGGAATTTCACAAGTTTTTAAAATGTTGGAATTTCGAATTTTTTGAGAATGTTCAAAAACTTTGAAGTTGTAGGATTTTTAAGACTGAAAATTCTCAAGTTTTGACATTTTGAAAGTTCTGGGAATTTCGCGAGTTTTGAAGTGCTCGAAATATTTTGAAGTTATGAAGTCTAGAATTTTTGAAATTTGAGAAGTTTTTCAAATGTCGGAATCTTCAAGTTTTCAGAATTTCCAAGAACTGGGAAGTTTTTAAGAATGTTAAAAATAAAAATGATTAAGTTTCGACATTTTTGAAGTTCTGAGAATTCTGCGTACTTTCAAGTATTTTGAAGTTTTAAAGCGAAGAAATTTCAAAATTTTTGACATTTCAAGATTTTTAAGTTTCGAAGTTGTGAAGTTTTGAAATTTCCAACATTTCCGAACTTTCAAAGCTTCGGAAATTTCGGAATTTCATGGAATTATAAAGTACTACTCTTTCAAAAGTTTCGGAAATTTTACGAGTTTTCAAAATGTTGGAATTTCGAAGTTTTCGAAAATGTCTAAGAACTTTGAAGTTTTCGAGAATTTCAAAGAAAAATTAATTAATCAATTTAAATTAAGTTTCAATATGTTCAAAGTTTGACATCGCTGGGAATCATGACTCCAAAATTGCGAATCATGACTCTCAAATTGGGAGTCATGTGGGAGTCGACTCTCATGACTCCCATTTATCGAAGAGTGAATCGCCCCTCGAATAAATTATACTCAACGTCCTCTAAAAACACACGAAATTCGTGTATTTTAATACCTGAATACTAGTCTAAATTTCAATTACTTAATTATGTGTGCATGATAGATGATGTATAAAATGAAACATCGAAAGTCAAAAATTCGTAAGTGCTTTACATTGCCTTGTGAAAAAAAAGAGAAGGGATAAAATGGAAACGCGAAAAAGCGCCAGGTGCGGGCCAAACGTGGGCGCACTTCTCTCGACGGCGTTTATCGCGGCGCGCGAGCAACCCTCGACAAGACGGAGGCTGCCGGATATCCGCCTCACCCCGGCGACTACGCTCTCGGTCCTCGTTCTTCGATACTCAAAAAACAGCAGCAGGCGCGCAGATAGCGCGCGGGACTAACGAGATAATGAACCTCGAGGGGGCTCTTCAATGTGCCCGGCAATTAAATCACAGCTTTTACTCGTTTTTTATTCTTCTTTTTGTTTTTTATCATGCATGTGCCAAAAATCTCGAATTCAAAGACATCATATATTGGACAGTGAGGTGTAATAACTAACCCCCTAAATTTTACTCTCATATGTTTAACCATAGTTAACGGATTCTCATTTTTATAAAAGTCGTTCAAAAATTACATCAAGCAAAAAATTTTTTGCGAAAAATTGAAAGTAATGAGCCTTCGGAACATACCAGTCGAAGGGTTTTGAAAAATCGGTGATTTTTTTCGAGTCATTAATTCATCATTTTTAATACTCGTTATTTCTTTAATGGACAATTTTCAGCGTATTTCTGGAAGTATTAAAGTTCTGTATATTTTGCTGGGATCAAAGAAACGATTTCAAGTATCATTTTTTACAGCATATGTATTACGTTCAAGAATATTGTTTATTTTACAAATTACGAATATTCGAAACGAAAAGCGTTAATTACTCAAAAATGAAAACTATTTTTCCGAAACCCTTGGACAAATATGTTCGGGTCTATTTCTTTCGATATTTGACGAAAATTTTTTCGTCACCAAAAATTTTCAAAAATTTTTTCGCACAGTGTTATGGAATATATCTGTTGACCAACTTTTTTTCATTCGTCCATGTTTCGAGGGTTGTTTAATGTTGACCAATCAAAAGAATGCAAAAATCAGAATTTTCCCATCAAAAATCTAATAATATACTATTCAATGTGATTTCCATACTTTTCTTGACTTGAAGATTTGCTTTAGTTTTAGAGTTATTCATAGTTCCATGAAACTTTGTAGCACTTATAATATTTTCATATTAAACATTTTAAAGTCTTGTCAACAACTTGTTTAAATATAAAAAAATTTTCTCAAACAATCTGTAGTCGAAACAAAAATTTCCCTGTATTTTTTGGTAGTTTGGTTTCCTGGTTTTTTTCATACGTTATTATTCACGAAGAAGTAAAGTTTTTCACGGTCATCAATAATAAAATGAACTCATGACTAATAATTAACGAATAATCGAACAAAAAAAATAAAAATTTATATCGAATATCAACACTGATATAAAATAAAATACAAGTCCTAAAGCGTGTGCATTTTTTAACATGAGAAAAAAAAACTAAAACTAAAAAGAAACGTCGAAAAAAGATTCGAAACATTGAAAATAATACAATTTTATATTGATTCAATGCAATTTTCATTCAATACTAGGATTCCTAAGTCAAGATTATTACTTCCTTTCTGCATTCTTTATGTGTACTTTTCAAAGATGTATAGTCAAGTACATTCGACCAAAAGTAGACGACCTATGAAACATTAATCTAATTGCGTTATTTAAAGGCTACGAAGTTATAATTCTAAAGTAACTATGATGGAAATCGATATTATTATCTATAAATAACCGTTTTCTACTTTTTTAAGCATGATTCTAGCGCAACAGCCATACCTATAATAGAGAAAAATTTACTTTCATACTTGTTGCAGCCACCGCCTTTATTCATTGAATTAAAAACACACGTAGTATGTATATTCAAAACGTATAAAAGTGAAAAAAAACACTGTTTAATTCAAGTGAAATGTTTTTTCATGTATCACTTTTTCACAGATGAATTCGTTGAAATTGAAAAATTTGTTTCCAGTTCAGTGAATATTTATGATGGTCGCAATTTTTAATTTTTATTGGTAATACGAATTCGCTTGAATGTCATGCGAATCAGAGTTTTTTCCCTCAATGTTGTGTTCCAATGTAATGTGAACATCATTTTAATTTTTTTTTTAAAGAGTTCGTTTGTTTTAGTTCAGTATTTAGTAAGAGTATGTAAAAAATTATGGGAAGAATTTTCTTAAAGAAAAAAGTGCTCAAATCACGTGAAATTAAAAAAATGAGTGGTTTTATTCAACAGCACGGAATGATGAAAAATGTCACGCAAAATTAAACCGTTCGCGATTTTTTAAAATCTGGATTCAATTCATTACTATATAATTTAGATTTGTTATCAAGTGATTTACGCAATAAGAGTTTAAATTCTGTAAATCAAACTTGAGTGCAAATTTCACTCTAAGCAAATGAAATTACACTCATTCAAGAGTGATAGTCCAGAATAAGAAAATGAGTGAAATATCATTCTAAAACGAATGCAATTACACTCATTTACAGTACAATTTCCTTTCAAGTCTGATTTTCAGCATTTTCACTCTTACTGAGTGACATTTCATTTGAGAAAATGCAGAGAGTAATTTTCAATCTATTTTCGATACAACCCTTCAAAAATATCCGTTAAAATACGGTATCAAAACACGGAATTCGACCTATCTTTACTATCAACTGTTCGATTCATAAATTTCTGAAGAAACTTAATGACAAAATATTTTATTTTCACGTTCTGAACAAAGCTCATGTAACAGATTTAAGGTTGATTAAAGAAGGTTTGTAAAATAGAATTTGGAAACAAACCTTTCCTGTCACATTCAATTTGAAATTGAACAAACCTAAAAAAACTGAAATCCACTGGAATTGGATTTAGCAAATTTTCCGAAAAGTTAAGAATCCGTTCGCTCCAAAATTCCAATACGAAACATTCTCCACAACTATTAAAACTCGACAAATGTCGAGTTCCCAATAAAATTCAGTCAGCAAAATTTCGATAGGGGCACCTCACAGGATTAAAGCTCAATTCATCAAAGCTCTGATTTCTGTTGCTCTGGTTTCTCTCGAAATACAGGCGGCTCGGTATCGAACAGAATTTTTTGCCAAAAATTTTTCTTTTAGGCACAAGTGTCTGTTAGATAAAGAGAACCCTTTTAATGACGCGTGAAGTCGAGCTAAATAGACAGGTAGAACGAATCTGCTCTTCGCCGAGATAATTTTCCCGGTTTAATCCTTATTTCTATAATTTTTAAAACATAATTCTTAGCAGTTTGAAATTCAAATGTAAATTTATATAGACGCAGCATTGGGGATTGTTGTTTTTACGAAGGCGTTCAGTGACGCAGCATTTTTCCGGAGACGAAACTGTAATGATTAATTTATTGCTTTTCTACCTGTTTAACATTTCTGTTGGACCCGGAAAGATTCTGTTCGAGACATGTCCGTTCGATACCGAGCCCCCTGTAAATGTCTTACGTGAAACTTGAGAGCCTTCACTACTCTTGCAAATATGAAACGTTATGTATAATCGTAATTTCCAAGACTGCATAATTTCTCCCAAATTGTACACCCAAATTAACAAAAACAGACCCCTCGAAACTTGCCCAAAATCACGACGCATCGAAATCGCAACGGGACGAAAAATACCCGGAAAAATACACCCGCGAAAAGTCGCGAATGGAAAATTGTCAAACGAAATCAGCGCTTGACGGGGGATCGATAAAATGGCTCCTGAAATAACGTTATTATTCGATTAAGAGCGGTAACTTGTCAGTTACAGAGCGCATTTCGCACGACTGGCCTGATGAACGTGTCTAAATTATGCATCCCCGCGATTCCACTTTTCCGCGTCGCCGCGCTGATATAATAAATTGCCCTCAATCAACTTCGTTTTTTCTCATTTCTCTCCTCCGCACCGGAAAACGCCGACTCTCCTTTCCTCTCCGGCCACAGTTCATCACCCCCGAAAAAAAGTCACCCCCGTAATTAACCAAAAACCAACAATCCTCCCCCCCCTCCTCAAAACCAACCCCATTGAAAATATCACGTCACAACTTTACGACGGGCGGAACAAAATCCAATGGACACAACTTTCCAGCAACATGAAAAAAAAAACAAACAAACAACATCAACGGCAGCGCAAACTCTCGACGTTTCGAAACGTCAGTTTTATCGTTTTGCACGTCGCAACTTTTCCGATAAATGAAAACCGCGTCGGGCGCGCGGTGAATGGGAAAACCATCGTGGACTTACGGCTCGCGGGGCGGCGGCATGTCCGAAAGGGAGCGCGAAATAATCAAGGGGTGTGAAAATTTTTCGAAGCGTCTGTATTGGCCGCGTCGCGCTAACTGATTGTAAAACGCGGCCCCGAAAAGTGCCCGCCGCCGTGGCCCCGCGGGGGGTTACAATTTTAGCGTGCCGGTAAGTATTAACAAACCGAGGGAAAAGATACCAAAAATAATTCCGGCGTGAAGAAATAAATCGGGGTTGCGGGCGCGGCTCGGAAGGAGCCGCGGATGCTCCCTCGCGGGAGGTTTTCGCGAGGAGAAAGGCCTCGGGGAGGCTAAAAGCGAACGCGAACGCTAAGAAGAACGGTACTCACCTATGCTGGCTGTTTTTAGAACTCCGCTCCCAGAACTGCACGCACGGCCCGAGCCGATCCGAGCCAAAACCAAAATACCAGCGAGCGCGGCCCCCCCGCGGTGCCCCAACCCCAACCCAAGCCGCCGCCATCTTGCGGGCATATTTTAGCCTAGCCAAAAACTCGCGCCATCGCCGCCCCTACTACGCCTCTTCGACAAGCGAATAAAGCGCGACTCGCTGCATAGGCTGTCAACAGATCCGCGACGATTTCGAATATGGCTGTTCAGTCTAAACTTGCAAAAAGAAGGGAGATGCACCCAAAAAACTGTCTTGGGAAAAACTTGGGGGATCCGACATGGAAAGGGGTGGGTTTTTCTATTCTATGGTGTCCAACGATTTTTTTTAAGCCTGGCGCCCCTAAAAACTACTCCTGACGTGTATGATCGCGGTTCCCTAGTGATGGTAGTTTTTATAAAAACAGCGAGTTATTATTTATAAAAATTCGTTTTTTTTACAACATCTATTTTATGAAAGTTATATAGAATTTTTGATTTTTATAAAGCGGTTTCATAAAAACTTCATAAAAAAAAATTTTTTTCATAAAATATATCAAAATTTTCATACAATTCGTCTGTTTTTTTATAAAAACAGTTGAAAGCCTCCAAATTTTCTTATAAAACCTTTATTTTCATTAAATTTATATTAAAAAATCTTTCCTGATATAAGGAATTTTTCTTATAGTTAATATATGATACGTTTTTATCACACAAGGGAATAGAAAGCATGTTCGTAACGTTTCTTAGGGGCCGTTCATAAATCATGTGATACTTGGGGGGGGGGGGGGTGCCT
>JAPYZK010000569.1:0-24930 GCA_030522785.1 Platygaster equestris
TGGAATTAAAAAAAAAAACATCCGAAATTTTCGAAAAAACTCCAACATTTTTAAATTTTTAAAAAACCCGCTATTTTTAAATTCCGAAAAAACGTTGAATTTCAGAAATTCCTGAGAAACTCAGAAATTTCAAATTTTCGAAACTCACATTTTGCAAATTTTGCAGAGAACAATTAAAAGTACAACTATCGAAGATTGTATGTAAGCATATTATTAAGATGGCACTGAACGCAAATTCAATCAATGTTGTTCAAAAAACGCTCTGAAATTAATTTTTTAATGATTTTACATAGTGATTGAAACGTCGCCTAGAAATCGCCTTTTGGAGACGTTTTGGCGTCGAAATTTGGTCGCTTTTAGCTGGCTAGGGTACAATTGAATGTTGTTCAATTTTTTTGGCAAAATACATCTATGTATTGAATAGTATAGTATGTATAGTTGTCAAAAGTGGCCTCTTTTCGAAGAATATTATTTTCCTGACAGACATTGACGAGTGCGCAGGGCAAGAAGTTTGCTCGGATCCCCAGGAATTGTGTCAAAATATCAGGGGAAGTTTCCGGTGCAACAAAATCAACTGCCCTGAAGGTTACTACCGAGACAAGGATAGAAAAAAGTGAGTAAAGCCTGAGAAACGATATAGATAGGAACTTTTTTAGGATCGTGGCATCTTTTGTTTCTCTTGATCATCATTTCCAGTCGATGTATTCGAGCTGCCAAATACTGCCTAGTAGACGACTACAGTTGCATCCACTCGCCCTCCCATTACTCGTTCAATTTCATAACGTTCGTAAGCATGATGCCGATCCCGAGGATCGGTCACGTGGAGCTTTTTACGATGAGAGGGACGTATTTGCCGACATCATCGGTGCAATTCTCGATGACCTTCGTCGAGGCTCGAGCCTCCCCCGGCATCATCCTGGCCACGGAATCGTGTTTCATATTGCGCAGATCTTCCGCCTCGCAGGCAGTTCTTCTGCTCACAAAAAGCCTTCAAGGGCCACAGCAAATCGAACTTGACCTCACCATGGAAATCTACAATCGCGACACTTTCGCCGGCAAAGCCGTGGCGAAAATTTCCATTCATGTTTCTCAGTACGAGTTTTGATCGTGAGTGAGTGCGATTCATGTGCAGAGACAAAATAAATGTTTTTGAAGAACATCTTTGACAGAACGAAATGGATACAAGAACGTAGCCAGGGAGGGGGCTTAGGGGGCTGAAGCCCCCTCCGAAATTCTGGAAAATTTTGGAAATCTAGCACATTGCAGAAAAGAATATTTTGAAAAAAAAAAATAGTTCAACGATACTGATTTTCACAAGTGTCGAAGTTTTCGAGAAACTAGATGCTTTTGAACATTTTCGGCATTTCAAGATTTTCAAAAATTTTGGGAATTTTTCAGAGTTTGGGGGATTTCGAAGATTTTACAAGTTTTTAGAAGTTCGAAAATATTGGAAATTTCAACAATTTTGAAAATTTAGAAGTTTAAAACAAGTTTTAAATATTCTGAAAATTAACGATATTTTCATAATTCTTAAAATTACGAGAATTTCACGAATTTCTGACATTTCGAGAGACTTAATAATTTGTAATATTTTCAACATTACAAGATTGTTGACAATTTTGAGGATTTTTAAAGTTTGAAGTATTTTGAGGATTTTGGAAATTATTAGAATTTTGAAAAGTTCGAGAATTTCAAAATTTTCGTAAATATCAGAGTTTGGAAAAGTTTCGAAAATTCTGAAAATGCCCAATATTTTCATAATTATTGATATTATGAAAATTTTACGAATTCTTCACAATTCGAGAAACTTGATAATTTGGAACATTCCGATATTTTTAGTAATTCAGAGAATTTCGGAAGTGTTTAGTATTTTCACAATTTTCAGAATTGAAAAAATTTAGAAATTTCAAAGATTCAATAAAATTTCGGAAATCTTGCAAATTGAAGCAGTTTTCATAATTCTTAAAATTGTGGAAATTTGAAAGTTTCTAAAATACTGAGAAACTTTTTTTAGTTGAACCATTTTAAATATATTTCAAGATTTTCGATTATTTGATGTACTTTGAAAATTATTCGATATACTTCGAAAATTTCAGAGTTTTACAAAAGTTTTAAAAATTCTAGATTTTAACAATATTCTCATAATTTTTCAAATTCCGAGAATTGTACGAATTTCTGACATTTCGAGAAACTTAATAGTTTGGAATATTTTGAACATTTCAAGATTCTTAACAATTTTGAGAATTTTTAAAGTTTGAAGTATTTTCAGGATTTTGGAAGTTATTGGAATTTTTAAAATTTGGGTGAATTTCAGAGATTTTTGAATGTTGCAAAAATTCTGAAAATTCACAATATTTTCATAATTCTTGAAATTACGAAAATTTTACGAATTCTTCACATTTCGAGAAACTCGATAATTCGTAATATTTCAAGATTTTCAAGAATTTAGAGAATTTCGAAAGTTTTCAGTATTTTGACCATTTCCCGAATTGAAAAAATTTTATCAATTTCAGAGATTCAATAAAGTTTTGAAAATATTAAGAATTAAGACAGTTTTCGTAATTGTTGAATTTTTCAAAATTCTACGAATTTCTAAAATTTCGAAAAACGTTTGTTTAGTTGAAACATTCTCAATACATTTCAAGATTTTCGACTATTTTGATGAATTCCAAAGTTTAGAGGGTTTTGAAAATTTCAGAGATTTTAAACACTTATGAAAATTCTGAGAATAAAAGAAATTTTTATAATTCTCGAATAAAACTTCACTTTTTTAAATTTGTTGAATTAATTTCGGGTGAAAATCACCTTAGCCCCTCTCCCCCCGAACAAATTTCTGGTTACGTCCTTGAATGGATAATCTACATTTTCGAAGTTTCGATCAGATGCATGATTCATACGTATTAATTGTACAATGCAGCAGTTGTACTATGAGCTCAATGTTTGTGAAATAGTGTGAATCAAATTAACTTTGCATAAATGCAAATGAGTGAATTCTGAGGATAATGATCGAAAAGTTGAAGATATTTTGAAAATTTTTTCAGTGGGTAATAATTTCGTAGACAACATTCATAGACACGTGCCAGCAAACTCGATACTGGAAAATAATAATTTTCTTATATCCGCGACGAAAAATGTCCATATAACACGGTATTGACGGTGTGTTTTTTACAACACAGCGTGAATATTGTGGGAAAATATACCAATAAATACAAAGAATTGTCAATTTTTTGCACTTTTCATTTTATTCTGATGTCTATATACATACGACATTTTGTTGAGTTTCGAATGATAAAATGAATGCTGAGGCACATTTAAAATCGTTGCTTAACACGAAGAAGCAATGCTCGATCAGTGAAATATGTATAAATGAATGCAATAGAATAAAAATATATAGATAGGAAAATTCGAAGACTCACAGGATTTCTGTACTTCCCTAGCCAGCTAGGAGCGACGAAATTTCGACGCCAAAACGTCTCCAAAAGGCGATGTTTAGGCGACGTTTTAGTCACTATGTGAAATCATTAAAAAATTAATGTTAGAGCTTTTTTTGAATGAAATAAATTGAATTTTCCTCTAGTACAATCTTAATATGCTTATATACAACCTTTGATAATTGTATTTTTAATCGTTTTTTGCAAAACTTACAAAATTTGAATTCTAAAAATCTGAAAACTCTGAATTTATCAGACATTTTGAAATTCAACGTTTTTTTGGAATTTGAAGCTATCGGGTTTCCTGAAGAATTTGAAATATGTTGGAGTTTTTTCGAAATTTTTGGATATTGTTAGATTTCAGGAACTTTCGTGAATTTCAAGTTTTTTTGATGAAAAAATTCCAAGTTTTCCGGATAATCGAAAATTTGTAGTTCTACAACAGATTCGCGAATTTTTAGGCTTTTCTGAAAATGTGGGTGTTTTGGGTTTTTCGAAAAATTTGACATTACGAGTTTTATGAAAATTTCGAAAATTGGTAGTTTTTGGAAACAAACGGAAATTTTGATTCCTTTTTATTGCGAAAATTTATTGTTTTCCAAAAAAATCGAAATATTTTGAATTGTTCAAAAAATTTGAGGATTTGAATTTCACAAAAAATTCAAGTTTTTTGAAAATTTTGACAATCTTCAAGTTTTTCGGAAATTCGTAAAATGTTGTATCCTTCTAAAAATATGAAAATCCCAAGTTTTGTCAGAGATTTTTAAATACAATTTTTTTATTTTCATTTGAAAATTCTAATTTATTCGAAACATTCGACATTTTTGAGTTCTTAGATAATTACATGAATTTCAAAATTTTTTGGGATTTATTGAGTTCGAAAATGTTCTAAAATTCTGAATATTTTGAGTTCCTCTAAAAATTTTTAAAATGTGAATATTTCAAAAGATTTTGGAAGTTTAAGTATTTTGAAAAATTAAAAAATTTGGATTGGTTTGAGAAATTTCTCGTCGCTCAAAAAAAACGACGACAAAACGTCGCCAAAACGTCGCCCTGAACTGGCTAGGGTTGAGAACATCTACTTAGAATATTGACAAGTTTCAAATGAACATTGCAAGCTTAGTTTTTTCCAAAGGAAATTTAAGGAAGATAATGCTTATCCAAACATATTAGCCAACGAGTAAGAAAAAAAAGATGTGACTTCTGATAACATGTTTTACGTAAATCTTGCAGGCTTGTGCAGAAAGCCAGACAGTCGAATTCTGGTGACAGAAATAAGTACCAAAATTTTCATTTTACAATAATTTTGTTGTTATTTTGGTAAAATTATGTCAACTCTGAATAAGCGCATTTTTTGCTTCGAAACAATTAAAGGAATCCAAGACGGAAGTCTGATAATGCCAACGTTGTTTTTGGCTGCTTCTCTTTTCTTCACTTTTACGTATGCAGAAAATAAAGACATATTTTCTCGGTAAACATGAACAGAACTATAAGTGTCACTATGCAACATCTTCATACTTTTTGTTTCTATTTCCTGCATGGTGAAATTAATTTGACGTTCTATTTTCAGAGACAAGAAAACAATTTTCATAGTACCCAGTGCTCCAGGTAATCAAAATTCCGTTGGTATGTTAAATATGATATACAGGAGTGCATATGATGCATTCCAAAGTAAGCACACGTACATTATGCAAAAAATTTCTGCGAAACTCAAAAAACCACGTCCAATAGAAAAAAATAGTATATTGTGCGACTAGTGGGAAAAAGAGGAGATTCCTCGAGAGTGGAGATTGCCTTACGAGCGTAGCGAGTGTGACAGCACGCGATTGGAATCTCCTCTTCCGACCAATAGTCGCACATAATATTTTATTCAACAACCGCGAGAAATATGTGATTCAACGACCCTGCTGGGAGGGGGGGAAATAATGGGTTACCTGATTGATTGACGCAACAATCGCCCTCAGAGCTTTGCTACGTACTTTACGGAGTTAAAAACTAATCATCCCTTTCATTGTTTTGATTTTCATTGGGATTGATTATGACTGCATTCGACACTTTTGTAAACATCAACAAAAACATTGCAGCAATACACAGTTTTGTAATTTTGAGGTTAGGGTTGGGGAGTTTGACATTTTGATATATGTCGTGTCGCTCGTCCGCCATCTCGTTTCCATTATCCGTGCGTCAACGGTCGCTAAACTTAGCGTGAGTGAGTAAATAGCTATAGGTCGTTAAGATGAGCGTGGGCGAACAGCTCATTCGCCCACCAGTGGGCGAACGAGTTAATCACTCGCATGCCATACGTCAACAATCAGGTAATCCATTATTCTGTCCACTCTCAGCAGGGCCACAAAATTGCATATTTCTCGCGGGCGTTGAATGAAGTCAATTTCCAACCTAGCAACACACTTACAGCAATTAACACAATTATGAACAATATATCTAGCTTCACGGAAGAAAGCATGCCTGGACAATAACGAATACCCAAAAAGCCCCGCTCCATGTAACCATATCTACACAAGTACTTCGAAAAGTTACTTCTGTTCTTGCTACCCCGGCTACAAATTAAACCCAGACAAACACACATGTTCCGATATCAATGAATGCGAGCAAACACCCAATCCATGTGACCAAGTCTGCAAAAATACTCCAGGAAGCTACCTCTGTTCCTGCCACCCCGGCTTCAAACTAGAACAGAACAAAAGGACTTGCACAGACTTTGACGAATGTGAGTTCGGAAACAAGACATGTCAACACTTTTGCGATAACACTGTTGGGAGTTACATCTGCTCTTGCGCGTCTGGGTATAAGCTGTCTTCGAACAAGTGGGCATGCGATGATGTTGACGAATGCAAGGAAAACCCTGACCTGTGTCAACATAACTGTACCAACACCCAGGGTAGTTACTTTTGTTCCTGTCATTCTGGATTTCAATTGAGTTCGGACAAGCACACATGCGTGGATGTGGTACGTCAGGTCTGTCGACCCGGATACAAGTTGAAGAAAGACAACATCACATGCGTAGATTTAGACGAATGTAGGCGACGGCGTAATCCATGCCAGCATTTATGCACGAACACTGCGGGGAGTTATGTTTGTTCTTGCAAACAAGGGTTTCGATTGAATTCGGACGGGCGCAATTGTACAGCTATCACTTCAAACTAACGAAAGGTCCAACCCTAGTGATTGTAGTTTTTATAAAAACAGGTAAAGTTTTTATAAAATCAGTGAATTATTTATTGAAATTCGTTTTTTTTATAAGGTCGATTTCATAAAAATTATATGGAATTTTCGATTTTTTTAAAGTGATTTTATAAAAAAATTTATAAACCAAATTTTTTTATAAAATCTGTCAAAATTTTCATACAATTCATCTGTTTTTTTTAAAGAAAATAATTGAAAGCCTCCAAATTTTCATCTAAAACCTTTATTTTTATAAAAACTTCGCGATTTTTATAAAAAGTTTCATATTTTCATAAAAAAAACTTTTCTGATATTATAAGGAATTTCTCTGATAGTAATATTTGATACGTTTTTTTACACAACCCTTAGAGAACGACTACCTATATTTGACCTATATAAAACCTACAAACGACCTATATGACATACATAGCACCTAGAAACGCCATATAATTGAGATATATTTGGTATATTTGTGACGTATATATGACCTATAAACAACATATGTATGCCATATATGTTACTCCTAAATTTTTTACAAGTAAGTCACATATACTTCACCTCCACCTGGCCTATATTGCGTTTATATATAACCTATATGAACCAGTGCACGCACATATAGGTGGCAGCGTTGCATATAGGTCGGTTGGGGTCTTATATGCCTCGTTTATAGGTCATAAATAGGTTGTCTATAGGTCATAAATATGTGTTTTATATGGCGATTATAGGTCACCCATATAAGTTACATACAGATCGTTTATAGATCTTATATTTGTCGAATATAGGTCGTCGTTCTCTAAGGGAAGGAAATAGAAAATCATGTTCGCAACGCTTTTTAGCAATTATAAAAATTGGAAACACATGATTTTATAGGATTTGAACATTCTTTAACCCAAATTGAAAATAAGCACCTAAATTGACATAGATTTGATGAACAAGAAAGTTGACTATCGGGTTTCTGATGCAAAAGTCGCAAATTCAAATCCCGCTGCCTCCAACAATTTTTAAATTTCTTTCAAAACGAAATTTGAGCTAGAGCCTCATAAACTGATGAAAAATGGTATATACATCAGCAAAATGATCCAAAAAAGGCTAGAAAAATTTTTGCATATTTTTAAAGATGTTCAAAAAAAATTTTTACAGCAAAAAATGTTTTCATAAAACTTTCATAAAACCACTTTATAAAAAATGCAACTTTTTTGAAACTTTTACAAAATCGACCTTATAAAAAATTTATATAAAAATGTTGTACAAGGTTTTCATAAAAACTAGAATCACTAGGGAATATTCGATCACTAGGGACAGATAATCATGTAAAAAACAGAAAAAAATACATTAAACAAGTTTTATTCAGGACATTATCAGCTGTAATAGATAAGAATATACAGCACTTCGTTACAGTAAAGCATCGTATTTACTATGGAAATCTTTACTTCATGAATTCTCTCTCCCAATAATTCACTGTGTTTCCACCGTCTTCTTTAAAACTGCGACCGAAGATTCCGAAAGCTAACAAATTTTCTAACGATCCTTCGGAACTAATTTTTACTATTTCCATTTTTTCGTCGATGTTGAATGAAAATTTATCAGGCGAAATCAAATTGGTGTCTGTCGATATTGCTGAAGGAACGTAAAATTTCGAATCCTTGAAGTTTTTCTTGACCGATCTGGAAATGGTCAGTTTGGTGAAGACTGTAGGATTTGGGATGTTTTCGTCCAAAAGTTCGCTGCAACTTTCCAGTGTGTCGTTGCTACATGCGACAAACGCGCAAATTTCGACGCCTGCTGTCACTATGCCTAAGTATCGAATTCCGTTGAAAACTGCAAAACGATACCTGAAAAACAGTACAATTGTAAATCTGATCCTTATTAGGTTCCCAAAAACCACGAGGTTTCATAAATTACAGCTGAACGTCAATCGAGTGCTCGGCTCGGGGGTCTTAAGTAAACATTATACTCGATCGAAGTAGCGATAAGACGGGTAGAAACACCATCAGGTAGAAACCTCAAGGGACCCTAACCCAAAAATGACAAAGCATTAATGACTTTCCAGGCTTCTGGAATTGGCTCCCTGCTGGGAAACTCGGAGCCTTATCGCTGTCGAGATCTTCACGGTATATTAAAGAGCACTATATCGAAGTTTACTCTATCGAAGTTCAGCTGTACTTATAAAGCTCAGAAGTACGAATTCCACTGAATTACCTATAATAACTATCCCCAAATTTCTTCCCTTCATCGAACTCGGACTCGACCTCGAAATTGCAACAAACGCCATTATTGCAAACCTCCCTGTTATTCTTCGGAATTTTATCAGCCTCGTATAGCTCGGTGTTGAAAACAATGAACCTATTGTGAAGAAAAACGTGTTCGGCCTTCGCCAAATCACCGATCGAAGGAATTTCTTCTCGACTGAATTTCTTCTCTATCGCATTTATCTCTACTGATTCGTCCCTTTCTCCGTTTTCCATAACTTTCGGTACATTCGCAACCAAAAGGACATTACTGGGTTCGTCGCTCCAGTATTTTTTCAAAATCTTCCTCCCCGCGTAAATTCCACTTCCACGGCTTGCAGTGATTGGATTGTTGTTCCCAGAGGCTAGAAAATTCACGTTGTTTGCGTACGCGAATCCAAACTGATACTGAGGAGCAGTCAAAAATGGAAGTTCGGAGAACCAATGGGTTGGATAAACGATGTCTGTAATCTTGTGTTTTTGGACAAGAGCCAGAGGTGGAGATTGATACAAAATGTCGAAACAGACGAATTGTCCGAAAGTCACGTTGAAGTCCGTTTTGAAATATGACAGATCTGGTTCTTCTGGTTTGGAAACACCGTCGTCGACGGACTCAAGGGCGAACAAGTTGAACTTCCGGTAACGAGCGACTGCAGTTCCGGTTCTGTCGAAAACTACGTTGGTGTTGTACATTTTGAACTTGCATGTGTCAGGGGATGTATAATTCACTTTTTCGTAGATGTTGAACACTGTGTACATGCGGAGGTCTCTCGCTGCACATGACAGTTTTTTGAAGTACTGCAGGGGAAAAAGATTTATAATTACTTGATTAGGAAATTATGTACACAATTTCATGTCTATAGTGTGTGTATAGTACATTGTTGTGTAAGCTGGCACTGGTGATTTTGACGAAATGCAGGGTTGTGGCACGAGCCGAAGGCGAGTGCCACAATCATTTTGTCAAAATCGACAATTGCCAGCGTGCACAACACAGTACTTTTCTTCACGATGGCCGAAAAATACACTTAAAGTACCAATTTTGAGGTAAGAGTTAAGAAATTTATGTTTCTATCCTTGCTGGGTCATTAGCAAGGTTGTGCAATGATATAACATTGCATATCATTGCATTACCATTACAGCGATCAGAATCTTTCAAATACCGTGCTAGTTTTTGTATAAAAGACTGTATTTTGAGTTTGCTGGAATCATACGATTGCAATTATGTCATTTTTCCAACATGTGATTGAAAATAATCTTTTAAGAGTTTAGAACGCACTTTACCGCATACAAAATTTCAATTAATACTTTACATTCATCTAACGCGATCCACTCGTGATTTTTTATAACTGATCGATGACTACCAACTGTTGTAAACCCTTAATAATACGTACGAGCTTGATGACTGGCACTAGCTTTATTTTCAGAAATTCCAAAATTTCTCGACGATTCCGAACATTTTGAACAATTTAGAAGATGTTGAAAAAATCTGGGAATTTAAAAAAACTTCAACAATATTCAACGATTGTGTACAAAAAGTCGGAAAATTTCGAAGATTTCAAAGGATTTTGAAAAATTTTAAGAAATACTGCGTATTTTCGGAAATTTTTGAAAATAACATGATTTCTAAAAATTCCTGAAAACTTGAACAAAAATTCCGAAAATTTTGAACAATTCCGAAAATTTTCAAGAATTTTAACTATTTTCAAAACTTCAGAAAATTTTCAAAAATTCCACAAAATTGAAAGAATTCCAGCACTTCACAAAAATTAAATGATTTACAAATTTTTCAAGACTTCAACAATTTTCAACAATTTTAGAAATTTTGAAAATTCTAAAAAATGTGGGAAATTTGAAAAAATTCACCATTTTCAAGACTGGAAAACTTTCTAAAATTTCACAAAATTAAAAAAAATTCTAATAATTTCCCAAAACTACATAATTCCCAAAATCTTCTACAATTTTCAACAATATTGGAAATTTTGGAGATTTTCGAAAATTCCAAAAAATTTCGAATATTACCAAAAATCTAACGAAATTTGGAGAATTTCTACAATTTACAAAAATTACAAAATTTCTGAAAACTTTCAAAAACTTCCACAATTTTCCACAATTTTAAAAATTTCGAGAAATTATAAAAATACTCAAAAATTTCGGGAATTCGCAAAAATTTCGGAACTTTGCTGAAATTTCGAAAATTTTCAAAAATTTCGAATTTTCAATCTTGGGCAATAATATGCAATCTTATATCATTGCTCCTGTCCGAGCAGGGATGTGATAATTTGAGACTGATTCGGATAAATTTTGAACTCGTATTTGTTGGAATTAATTTTACTTCTGGATAAGCGTCAGAAGAAGTGCAGGGTGTTACAGCATCATTGGGATCTGGAGTAGGTGATGCTGTAGTTAAATAAATCGATCGGTTTCCTGCCAGACTCGACAAGCCATTTTCCGGGAATACCATGATATCAACATTCTGGAAAGGATTGATAAGACATTTTTCTAATGACCTGAAGTTTAAATTGAAGATACTTAGGTTCAGGTAATTATGTTGTTCGTGTCAAATGACGACGATAATACTGCTATTACTCGTGAGAGGGTGCTTACATACTCAGCAGCAGCTTTCATAATTTTGATGTAATTATCTGCATTGCTGTTGATTGTTGCAACGGGATCGGGATTATTTCGCACGGGGTAATATTCGGCTACTCCACCGGTATAAAACAATTTTTCAGCCTGTGATACAATGAGCGGACAGTGCCCTTTTCATGGAGACTTTATTTAATTAAGATTACGATTACGATAGTAAAAAGTACTTACTCGTAAATTGGTAATGATCATCAGAGAAAGCAGCGGACATATACGGTTCCGATAATTATTGGAGAACATTTTGAAAACCCTGAAATAAGTTTGAAGTTTAAAAAAATGATGGATTATTTTTCTACGGGGATAATTTTACTTTGATTCATATGACTTGTTTACAATCATGTGGAAAATTTTAGAACCCACGAAGCCCCGAGAAAAAACTATCGATCCAAATTAAATACTGGTGAAAAATGTACATTTTCCGGAATACTTATTATATTACACTGATTACGTTAGAAAATTTATGTGATAAGTTGATTATTTTAATTACTTCCTTATGTAAGTGAAACTTTAGTATGTGTAATGAGCTAAAAAAAACTGGGAAAAAAATGTTTTTATCACAAAAAATGTTAAATTTATTACTAGATGCAGTTGGCGCGCCCGTTTTTTCCGAAATTTAGAAAAAAATCGGTGGATTTCATGAATTTTCCTCGAATTTCTGCATTCTCAGATTCCGTAAAGTAAATTTTGGGATTAATTTAGATATTTCTGTCCATTACATACTCCACGTTTGGGAATTTCTAGGCTCGAAATTACGGTTAACCAGAGTCGCGACAGGTGAAGTCTCGCGAATTCGGAATAACTGAATTGTAAAATCGCTCGATTTTATGCATTACTCTCTGTTTTATACATTTTCCGACTTCGTGAACTGAAATTGTAGAGTAATTTTGATATTTCTGTCAATTCTTGTACGTCTCAATTAGAGATAGGAAGTTACGCAACTGTCCTTTTCTCACTCACAAAGAGAAAGAAAGCGATCGTATCGCCCATCCTCGCTGTAAATTTTCAAACACAAAATTTCGAAAAACCAGCGTATATACTATACCTTCTCATACCTTATTATGTACTTTTCTTTCCGTTCGAGTCTCAAATTTTACGAAAATTTTTAGATTCTCTTCCCTCATCGAAAATAACCGAAAATTTGAATCTGACGCAAGCGCACTAAATCGCGCGCATGCCCAATATGGCGTCGTGAGTCGGTGCAAAAACAAAAACAGAGTTGTCAAAATGTAAGTGCAGAACAAAATCAAACAAAGTTAGACTTTGCATCGTATCATCTCATTACTCACCGCGTTTGTGATAACCACCGCAATAGTCTGTCAATACTCCTATAAACAAAAAAAGTGTTCGAAAGTGCAAACCCGGAACACGCACCCCAAAAGCAACAATTAATTGGTTTTGGGCACCAGCGATGCGATGGCGAGGTTTACGATCAACAGAACGCAAAAGGTGCGAAACTGCTACTGAATACTACATTTTCCGATGATGATACACAATATTAACGAGAATGTTCTGTCGCGTAAATATGTTTTAGCATAATTTGAAAATTTGTCGTTTCTTTTTTTGCAGTGAGTGATGTCAATAAGTTATTAAAATGGGCGAAAGTTTCGATGTGTCGAAAACGTAATTGGAGTCGCAAATTGAAGCAATTGGAAAAATGGGCTTGACGAACGTCTTGTTGCTCAGCCAAATCGCGGGCTATGTCATCGCCCTCATTTTGTCGCTTTGTGTTTTCCTGCCGATGGGACTCCATCGAGCGGAATTTCAGTGAGTTTTTGTAATGACTTACAGAAAATTTACTCAACAGTTGAAGTATTTCGGTAAAGATGTTTTTTGGCTTTGAGTCATCAAATTGAAAAATCACACTTTTTTTATCCCTGGAGTAAGACTATTTTTCTGTCTATAATAGTTTGAAAAATATTGCAGTTTTTCTTCTTTATTTCTGTTTTGCATGTAAGAAAAGTGATTTTTCAATTTTTTGTTCACTAGTGGAAACAAATTTTTTTTACACAATCAGTTTTTTTACATGCATAGTGATTAGAGTTTTTATAGAAATTTTATAAAATTCATAGTTTTTACATAATTTTTTTTAAGTCGATTTAATATAACTCACAAAATGTGTAATTTTTATTGAATTTATAAAAATTGCATATTTTATGAAAGTTATATAAAAACGAGCGTATACAATTTTAATCATTTCATGAAAACCATTATATTATAATTTTATAAGGTTTTAATCAAAAATAAAACCATTGGGGCTAAAACCAAAATCTCTGCAATTTTTTCGACAATTATAGAAAAAGAATTTTTCAAGTCTTACCCCCCGAAGTTAAACGTTGAATATGATGAACATTGTTTATCATATTTATCACATTGTTTATAAATTTAAAATGTTCATCAGGGGCCATTGCCTACTGTTTTCCACTGGCGTCTGGCAAGAGACGAACGGCCAGTTCGTGGTGAATTGGGCGTCGCAAGCGTATTGCAACTACACGATATTCGTCGGTCTCGCTCTTTTCCTGGTCTCGGCTGTTCAGATCTACCGACTCTCGATGTACATGTACAGAGGAGAAGACAGCTCTTTCCTCTCAGCCTTCGTCGATGTCGTTTCTTCCATCCTGCTGACAGGGATGACCCTCGTCGCCGCCGTTTTCATCACTCTCGGGTTCATGGTCTGGTGTCAGTGCATGACCAAGCGTTTCCCGTCTTGCGAGCTCGCGGCCGGAAACGACATCGACAAGGCCGACGGGATCGACACGTCCGGTTTCCACATCGAGCTCGGAGCCGCCCAGTTCGGCACCTGGAGCAGTTTGTCCGTTTGGGTCGGACTCTCGGTGTTCGCTGTGTTCAAGCTTTTGCGATATCACCAGATTGAGAACATGAAGGTCTCCATGTACCGGGAAAGGCAGAGACTTGTCGAGGCGACGTCCAGTAACAGCCGAGAGATTACTTAGGATAGGCTTTTGCGGGATATTTTTATCCTTTGTTACTCTGACGTTTACGGAATTCTAATCGAGTCCTTCAAATCCTTGTGAAATTTTTGTTCATTGTAAGGTGACCTTACATACAGTTTTGAAGTGGAATACTATATGTACGGAGTTGGAAAGGGGGTAAACTGGAAAATTTTCGCGAGCGAGCAAGCGGAATGAAGTTTGTAGAAAGTATTTGGGAAATGGCAAATTCGAAAATTGTTCGTTGACAAAATATGCAAAATTAGTGAAATTGTATAAAATGATTAAATTTTTGACATTTTTGAATGCAACACAATTTTCGAATTTTGATGTATTTAAAAATGTTTTGGAATTGTTAAAGTTTGGTTAATTTGTTGGATTGTACAAAAGTTTAGAATTCTTGAAATTTTCGAAAATATAAAAATTTTTTAGCATTTTAACATCGGAAAAATACTCAAAATTGTTGAAAATCTGGGCATTTTTGGAATGTTGGAATTCACTAAATTTTCATATTTTGACATATTTAAGAATGTTTTGGGATTTAGAGAATTTCAGAGTTTTTTTATACTGTCGAAAGATTCACAGTTCTGGATATTGTGTATAATAATATATCTGAAATTTTTAAAATTATCGAATTTTTGAAGCTTTTCAAAATAAACAAAATTCTCAGAATGTTTAAAAATCTTGGAATTTTTGAAATTTCTTTAGTTTTAAAGTCCCTTGGATTTATTAAAATTTTTTAGTTTCTAACAATTTTAGAAAAAAATTTTAAAATTCTTAAAATTTTCGAGAATACAAAAATTTTTGAGCATTTTAAAATCGGGAAAATACTCAAAATTTTTGAAAATCTGGGAATTTTTGGAATGTTGGAATTCACTAAATTTTCACATTTTGACATATTTACGAATGTTTTGGGGTTTAGAGAGTTTCAGAGTTTTTTTTAATATTGTCGAAAGATTCACAGTTCTAGAAATTGTGGATAATAATATATCTGAAATTTTCAAAATTGTCGAATTTTTTAAGCATTTCAAAATAAACAAAATTCTCAGAATATTTAAAAATCTTGGAATTTTCGAAATTTCTTAAGTTTTAAAGTCCCTTGGATTTTTAAAAATTTACTATTTTCTAAAAATTTTCGGAATTCTCAAAGTGTACGAAATTTTCTAAATGAACAAAATTGTTACAATTTTCGAAATATCCAAAATTTAGAAAATTTTCAAAATTTGTGTGATTCTTATCATAATTATTATTACGATTTAATAATTAAAATTTTGAATTTAAGGATTGTTAACTTCTGTAACTGTGAGAGATTTATGAGTTTTTTTCACTGTTCTCTAAAAACTCTGGTATCCATATTCATAAAATTCTACATATATTATGAAATTTTCATCAAAATCTTGAAAATCCTTTCAGAAATGTGAGAATTTTATAATGATGAAAAATTCACAAAATTTTATAGTATAAAATTCCCTCAGAAAGTTACCTTATGAAGGAGACGAAGAATCGAAATTTCTTAAGGAATCCGAAAATTCAGTAAGGGTTTTAAGGACTTTTATAAAAATTTCATCGAATTTTATAAAAATCAGAGCTACTAACTTCTTTAACTCAGAGATTTATGTAGGTTAAATCATTTTTATTTTCACATTTTTGTTTTGCTGTTCCCTAGTAACTCTTATCTCTGTAAACTACTATAAAATCTTAATAAGAATCTTGAAAATCCTAATAAAATTCCCAAATTTCGCATGAAACTTCCATTTTTTATCTAGCGACTTTGGACAAGTTTTATAAGTTCTTATAGCTTAACTTTTTATAATTTAGAGTTTATACAATGTCTCTCAAAATTGTTATAAAAATTTTGATTTCATTTTATGAAAAATGGCAGTTTACTACGGATTTGACAGAAATTTATAAAGATCAGAATTACTAGGTTTAAGCGGTAATTTTATTGTGAGACAGGTGAATTGATAATCATGGGAGTTGGGTGTTTCATTCTAGTACATATCAGAATGATGGCGAAAATGCATGCGTTTTGAATTTATATACTAATTATTTGGTGATGTTACGTATGCGTCATAAAAAATCGTGCTCTTTTGAATTTTACATGCGTAGTTAGAAAATCAAGTATGTACTATATTTTAACACATTGACTGTAAACATGTCGAAGCTTTACATTTTTCTTTTCCAATAAATATATTCAAATAATTTAGAAAATATAATAATCATTCCGAAATTATCCAATCAATTCCTTGAATATTTGTATAGCGTGAGTTCGTATTAAAAATTTTCAAACTTGACCAAGAAATGAGCAACATTCAATATTTCCGAAATTCAACAATTCGAATATTTTAGATTCGATGTTTTTCCTAGTTGAAATTAAAAATTATAATCTCAAAATTTAACAAATTTGAAGAAACTTATTTAAAAATTTTTTTTAATTCGGCATTTTGTTCCATGAATTTCCATTCATCTACAAATTTATTTCTTCGATAATATTTTCCTATGGGAAAAAACACAAAGCTGTAAAATCGAAAAATGTTGATAGTCTTTCAGGGTTGTAACGAAAATTTCATACTTCAAAAAAACACCTTACTTTATTTTCTAATCGAAAAAATCCATTTTCTTGTCAAAATTCACAAAATTTGTTTACAAACTCCCTTAAAGTTCCTTCGACTACCCGAAGGGCATTCTTTTTGCGGAGAATCCACAATGAGAAATGGTACGATCAAATCTGAACATTCAGGGCGTAGAAATATTTTGCTGATTTCCAAGGCGGAGTCACCTCCGCATGGCTCCGAGCTTCCCAAGGACGAGCATTCGTCTTTGAAAAGCACTTGACCGTCGACTTTGCAAGGGTTGTTCACACATCGGACGGTGTCGTTGCTCAGGATCACGTATTTTCCTGTTTCGCAAGGACCTTGTCTATAGGCTTCATAGCATTTGTCATATGCAGGGAAGTAGAGGAATTTCGGTACACAATCGCAGATTTTTTCCGACTCAGAAATGCTAAATACAGCCATGTTTTCTGGACATTTCTGTGGAGTCGAAGATTTCGTTTTGTTGACTGTTCGAGTGTCCTGAAATGATTTTGATTGAGAAACTTGTTTGTCTTGAAAAATGTTACTTTTGCTTGCGGAGTTACGAAATAGTATATTTCTTAACGAGTGCAGAAGAAACTTTTTTTTACAAATGTGAAGTTTGCAAGACGAGCCGAAGGCGAGTTTTGCAATCACATTCGTTGAAAAAGCCCTTCTGCACAAGTTAAGGGCTATATTTTTTCCAACAACGTGGAGAAAATACGATTTTTTACGTTTTGAGCCGTGGAGAAAATCGTATTTTCTCCACGGCGTTGGGAAAAAAGTTTTGCATTAAATTTTATGAAACATTTGAATCGATCGACGAAACATCAGGATATTTTTGGATCACTTTGTAAAAGTTTGAGAAATTGACGAAAATTTTTAAATTATTAAAAAATAATTTTTCGTAATAAATAACGAAAAATTCCGAAATTCGTTGAAGTTTTTAAATCCTTCATAAGAGTCGAAATTATTGAGCACGAATATTATACTACTCGGATAGAAAATTATTGAATTTGTTCATATAAAATTGAACTCGTTCATATAAGTCTGTGTGCACGTACCTGTTATCAAACACGTAGCTAGGGAGGGGGCTGAGGGGGCTGAAGCCCCTCCCGAAATTCTAGGAAATTCGAAAAATCTAGCACATTGCAAAAAAGTGTATCTTGAAAAAATAGTAAAATAATACTGATTTTCATACGTGTTAAGGTTTTCGGGAAACTTGATAATTTTTAACATTTCAAGATTTTTAACAATTTCGGGAATTTTCAGGGTTTGGGGGATTTCCAAAATTTTAGAAGTTTTTGGAAGTTTGCAAATTTAAAAAATTTTAAAAATTATGAAAATTTCGAAGTTGTAAAAAAGTTTTAAAAATTCTAAAAATTGACAATATTTTCGTGATTCTTGAAATTATGAAAATTTTAAGAATTCCTAACATTTCGGGAAACTTGATAATTTGTTATATTTTTAACATTTCAAGATTTTTAACAATTTTGAAAGTTTTCAAAGTGCGAAGTATTTTGACGATTTTGGAAGTTATCGGAATTTTGAAAATTTCAAGAATTTCAAAATTTTCGTCAATTTTGTAAAAGTTTCAAAAATTCTTAAAATGTACAATATTTTCATAATTCTTAAAATTACGAGAATTTTACGAATTCTTCACATTTCGAGAAACTTGATAATTTGGAACATGTCAAGATTTTTAATAATTTAGAGAATATTGAAGTTTTCAGTATTTTGACAATTTTCAGAATTCCGAAAGTTCAAGAAATTTCAGGGACTTACAAAAGTTCATAAAATCTTGAGAATTACGGCAGTTTTCGGAATTCTTGAAACTTTGAAAATTATACGAATTGCTAAAATATCGAGAAACTTTTGTTTAGTTGGAACATTTTTAAGATATTTCAAGATTTTCAAATATTTCCATGAATTATAAATTTATGTATTCTAAACTTAAATTTAGAGGATTTTGAAAATTTTTTAACTTTTCGGAATTTTCACAATTTTCAGAATTTCGGAAGTTCTGGAAATTCCAGAGATTTGAATAAGTTTTGATAATTCTTAAAATTCACAATACTTCATGATTATTGAAATTTCGAAAATTTCACGAATTTATAAAACTTTGAGAAACTTTATATAATCTTTAACATTCCAAGATTTTCATCAATTTCGCGAATTTTCAAAGTTTGAAGTATTTTGAGAATTTCAAAAGTCTAGAGAATTTCGACAATTTCAAGAATTTCAAAAATTTCGGAAATTTCAGAGATTTCAAAAACTTCCAAAAATTCTGAGAATTCAGGACATTTTAATAATTCTCCTATAAAACTTGACTTTTTGAATTCGTTAAATTAAGTAAAAATCACCTTATCCCCCCCTCCCCCCTCCTCCCAAAACGAAATTTCTGGTTACGTCCTTGCCTGTTTTTAATCTATTAATTGCATTCAGCTTGCTATACTTACGATATTCTTGATCTTGTTATGAATGCATAGCTTAAACACTACCTTAACAAAAACGCAAAAAACGTACCGCTTGAATGTTTCTGCTTGGAAATGCATCAATCTCGGTGGGAAACACGAGCTCTTGGAAAGCTCCCAAATAAATCGAACAAAAATGAATGAGTGCAAAAAGTAAAAAACGCCGATTCGGGAACATCATTCTTTGCGTTGCATCAAAAAGACATTCAAAAACTGCAGATCTATCGGTACGTGCGAATAAGCGAGATTGAAAAAAAATCATTCAAATAGCGTCATTTACCGCTGATTCCGTGAGGATAGCGCATTTATTTCCTCGGTTCAAGGTGAGCCGCTATCGAAAGGCCAACAGCGATTGACACGTTAGGTGTAATATAGAGAAATGAGCTGTAAACAAAATGATTACGCAACTCATTTATCACAATTACTGAATTACAATGTGGGCATCTTGGAGTTAAAATGCATTTTACATTGTCGAGTCTTCAATAATTTTAAGAACTGGAGGGGGTTGTTTTTGGTGGTTAATTTTGAGGGAATAAATGAATTATATAGAGTTCATGATCATCTAGAATTTTTTGAGATGATACGATCGTAATTTGTAGAATCTTTTTTGTCACGTTCATAAAATTTTATGAGTATTTTCTAATATTTCGAGAGGATTATTTTTAATTAATGTTATAACAGTTTTTTTATGTGAAGAAACGAACTGCAATTTTTTCTCGGGAAACGAGATCATTTTACGTACGCGTGAAACAAAATTCGAATGATGACATCATCGCTAGCTGCACTGTTTATACGAATCAAGGAGATAAATTCTTTTTGACTGTACATCCGATAAATACATGTACGTAAAGATCTTTCAATGCGTGAAAGAAAGTTGTCGGTAGCCTTGTACCGAAACATTGAGCTGAAGAAAGAGGCTTGATCCCAGTTGGTGTTTCCCATAAGATTCGGCTCCCAGTCATTAACACACGCGTGATCGATCATGATTCGAACAGTATTGACCGCGATGTTTCTTGTTTCGTGCTTTAATGATATTCAACTTGCGCCTCCGAAAACACACTCTGTAAGTGGAAGTAGCTGAATGTGACAACTTATCTTGTTGACATTTAAAATGTTCTAACCAACGTCGCGGAAAAAGTGCGTTTATTCTTTTTACGTTTTCGTCATTTTTCGAACGTACTTCGATTGAGAAAATTTTTAAGTTTTTTTAAAACCTTGTAAGTTTACTCAAATTTTACAAGGTTGCGTTGGAAGTTGTTTGGTAATTTATGAGACCACCGTATTTTTCGTAATCTTATAAGGTTTTTGGGAATCCCCTAAACGTAAATTTAAACGATCAAAAATCATTTTCACAACACTTTTGAATATTCAAAAAACTTCTTGAACTTCGGCATACTTTGTAAAAATTGACAAGATCCGAAAATATGTATCTGAAAATGTTAGAACTCCCCTGCTGGGTCATTAGCAAGGCTGTGCAATGATCTAACATTGCATATCATTGCATTACCATTACAGCGATCAGAATCTTTCAAATATTGTGCTGGTTTTTGTATGAAAGAGTATATTTTGAGTTTGCTGGAGTCATACGATTGCAATTATGTCATTTTTCCAACATGTGATTGAAAATAATCTTTTAAGAGTTTAGAACGCATTTTACCACGTACGAAATTTCAATTAATACTTTGCATTCATCTAACGCGATCCACTCGTGTTTTTTCATAACTGATCGATGACTGCCAACTGTTGCCAACCCTTGATAATATAAGCTTGATGACTGGCACCACCTTTATTTTCAGAAATTTCAAAATTTCTCAACGATTCCGAACATTTTGAACAATTTAGAAAATGTTGGAAAAATTTGGGAATTTAAAAAAACTTCAACAATTTTCAACAATCGTGTACAAATATTCGGAAAATTTTGAAGATTTCAAAGGATTTTGAAAATTTGTACGAAATACTGCGTATTTTCAGAAATTCCAGAAGTTTTTGAAAATAACTTGATTTCTAAAAATTTCCTAAAACTTTAACATAAATTATGACAATTTTGAACAATTCCGAAAATTTTCAAGAATTTTAACTATTTTTAAAACTTGAGAAAATTTTCAAAAATTCCATAAAATGGAAAGAATCCCAACATTTAACAAAAGTTACATGATTTACAAAAATTTTCAGGACTCCAACAATTTTCAACGATTTTGGAAATTTTGAAAATTCTCAAAAATTTGGGAAATTTGAAAAAATTTTACATATTTTCAAGACTTTGGAAAATTTTCTAAAATGTCACAAAATTGGAAAAAATTTTAACGATTTCCAAAAATTACATAATTTCCAGAAACTTCAACAATTCTCAACAATATTGGAAATTTCGGAGAATTTCGAAAATCCAAAAAATCTTCGAATATTTTCAAAAATCTAACAAAATTTGGAGAATTTAAACAATAATTCACAAAAATTTTCGTCAACTTCAACAATTTTCCACAATTTTAGAAATTTCGAGAAGTTTTAAAAATTCTCAAAAAATTCGGAAATTTGCAGAAATGACGAAAATTTTAAAAATTTTCGAAATTTCAATCTTAGGCAATATATGCAATCTTATATCATTGCTCGTGTTTCACAGGGTTTTGAAGAATTTTCAATTGTTCTTTAAATCTTCCGAAATGTCACGGTATCATAAATTTTCCAAAAGCATAAAGTTTTATAAGATTCCTGACGAAACCTCATAAAGAATTCGTAGAAATCTCATGTTCATTTTATTATTTTCATAAATTCCAGTTATTCTTAAAAGGTCGTAAAATTTTTATAAGGTCGACCTTTCAAGAAAAGTAAATTGAATAACAGTCAAAATTCGGATAAGAGTCACATGTACAGTCGGTTTCACTTATGCCTGGTCCAATTTCAATGCATTTGCTAGGAAAAAACCCTAACAACACGAAATATTCTAAAAATATTTTTAAATACTATTTTATAAATATTTTTAGAATATTCTTTCTACCATTAGCCTTATGGGACAGGGGTCGGACATTGGTATATTCTAGGAATATTTTTGGCCATATTTTTAAGTTATTTCTACAATATTCCGTGTTGTTAGGGAAGACCAGGCATAAATGAAGTCGACTGTACTATAAGGTAATCGAAAGTTAACTCGAAAAATGTCTCCAAAAGTGCCCACAGAACATGACTTGGTACGTCGTCGGTAACGGAAGCCAAATCTGTGATTGCATGGAGGGATTTTTGTATCACTCGCGATTGGACCGTTGTTTCCTGCCCTACAGGCAAGGGCCCTGCGAGCCGGGAGAGTATTTTACTCTAAAAGGCAATAACGAGACTTGTTGCGAGTGCAACCCTTGCAAAAAAGACGGCTTTGTGCGGTACAACGCGACGTGTCACGAGCTCATGAAAAGCGGCTACCCGTGTGATCCTTCCGAATTTCTTGCCGTAAATGCGGATTTCGCAGTGACTTGTGAAGAAGGATTTGACTTTAGGGACATTTTTACCGCGCCTTACCGCCCGTGCCAGGCAGGATCTAAGAGAACATCGAGAGGCCTGTGCAAAAGTGTTATTACGATCGAGGAATAAAGTCAAATTTGCGAGTGTTTTTTGAACGAATGATTTAATTTATTTATTGGAAAAGAGTTTTGGTTCGGGAGGGAGAGTTATTGATTTTGTGCAATAGAATCTTTGCAAAAAAAATGCACACCTGCATCGATTTTTTTTGTCTAAAAGTTGGATTTAGTGATAAAATTAAAGAATATCATGCATTTTTAGTTTTTTTATCGCTAAGTTTTTTATAATCATCGATTGAATATTGCAATTTGTAACCCAGCCGTGAAACGCGACGTGTTGGTGTGACGTCACTAGTCTGTATCGTAACCGTCATAATACAGGCTAGTGACGTCACACCAAAATAGAATTTCTCCATTGTGGCCCAAAAAAAATTAAAGTAAACAAAAGTTAATTTATTTGTCTCATTTGTCGCTCTATCTATCGTATCGTCGATTTAATGCACTTTTTTTCATATATTTTTTGACATTTCGACGTTTTACCCAGGCTAGTGACGTCATGGCAAGATGGCGAACATCTCGGAGCTTTTTGAATACCTTTTTTCAGTTTCGATTTTCATAGGCAAAATTAATTTTCAGTCGCTTAAAATATTTGTCTGCGTGTTTTTTCAACCTCTAGATCAATTTAAGCCACTTTAGAGGCAAGTTCATTTTTGATGCAAAAACTATTTTATTTACATCACCGCGATTATTTAATGTTTTATTTCATTTATTATTTAATTGATTATAAGAATGATTAACGCGATTATTTGAAATTTTCATCAATTTGTTAAAAACTGGAGTGCCCTAGCGTAAATATTTTGATCGATTCGTTATTTATTCAATATAATACATCTCATGTTGACAGATTTTTTGATATAATCTACATTTTTTTAAATTTTTCAATTGATATGAAAATTATGAACTATATTTTGAATATCATAATTCTAGGGAATTTTTAAAAAATTGAAACGTTTGTAGTTTTTCGGACTTGGTTCATATTTTTAAAATTAAGGATATTGATTTAATTTATGCAATATTTTTTTGCTGTTATCAAGTTTCAAACAATATCATTATTTTTTCGATAAAAATTGTGAATATCCAAGCAATTTGAGAATCTGAAAAATTGTTCTTTCAATTTTGAAAATTTGTGTATTTTGCATACAACTGAAAAATATGCAAAAAAATGTCTCTGGAGTTTCAATATCAAATTCACGTTGTCACAGAAAAATCATTCGATGGCAACAAAATAAATATAACAAGAATACAGAACAATGAAAATTTCAACAATATTTATTTACATTTCCACGGAATTTTTCAACATTCTAACATTTTCAACGGCTATATCCGCAAAACTCATCAGATTCACTTTATACGAGATCTTTGACAGAATTCGCAGCAATGTGATCTAAGAAAAATCGTTGGTCATATTCTGGGCACGAAGTAAACTCTTTGAAAATAGCGAGTATTTCGCGCGGTAGCAAATCACCGGATTCTGTGAATATGTTTATTCCTATATCCATCATTAGCAAACGCGAGCCACAACCAGGAATCCACTTTCTGGAAATAGAAAAATTGTAAAATATGTAATTGATTTGTTCGATGTTTAATGCAATTTTTCGACTATGAAAGTTTTAATTTGAAAGTTCATTCATTTAGAAACTTGTTATTTAGAAACTTTGGATTCGCAATTTCTCAATTTTCAAAATCGATATCCAACAACTTTGGACTTGCAAATTTTCAGTTTCGAAAACTTCACTTCAGAAGTTCACAATCTTCGACATTTAAAAATTCCGAATCTTTGCAATTAACACCTACACATCGTTAAATTTTCAAGTTAAAAAAACTTCAACATTAAAGTTTTTTCAAATTCATAATTTTAAATTGATATCAAAAATTTCAAACTAG
>JAPYZK010000570.1:0-25078 GCA_030522785.1 Platygaster equestris
CTGGAACAAGATTTGTCTTTCTTTTGCTCCGATCTATTTTCGTTCTTACTTTTCCGGAGCATTGATTATTACTTTACTCTTGCTCTTAGTGCCTCAATTAAGAGTTAGGCGATCGCCCGTCTCGTACGAGTGCGAGAGAGACACAGAGGCAAGTGCGCGTAAGGACGCGCGAGTCAGACGGAGAACGAAGAAAATTATTACAGTATATACTCCCCGGCCGGATTCTGTCGTTTTGTCAAGCGTCGAGCGCGCTGTTTTGTCGATCGAGCGTCGAGCGCGCTGTCATCTTTTTATTTTTTTTACATTCATTTATTAATTTTTTTTCTAGCGACGGACGAAATCCGGCCATGTCTAGTAATTTCTTTAATCATGAAAATTTCATTAATATTCCCATATTTTCTGGATTTTCCAAATATTTCTATAATTTTCTGAATTTCGATCACATTTGAATTTTTCGTGGAATGCACAATTTGTTTATCAATTCTGCGATTTCTGGAATGAATTTTCCCTCCAAATGTCTATCGACAACTTTTGCGAAACAAAATTATTTTAATTTTGCATCTTTGGACAATCGTGCGAAATTGTCATTTTCACGTTTTTCCGAATAGATGCACTAATTTGGATTTTTTACGACTGTTTCAGTGTCTTACGTAGGAGCTAAAGACATAAAAAAATTGATTTTTTCGAATTCCGATTGGCATTCCGGAGTCAACGAAGAAAAATTCAAAAAATCTCGAGCTCATCGTCACAAAAAACTTTGTCGAGATTCATCTCCTTCTAACGAAAATGAAATGTCTGATGAGGATAAAATCGATTCAGATGAAGAGTCAAACTAAAAATCGGAGAATAAAAGTGTTGGTGGGCTCAATGAATTGAGAAAGAAGAGAAAGAAGAATCAGGTCCAATCGCTTTTGGAATGCCAGAAAAAAAAGGATACTGTAAGAATTCTGAATCTCAAACATAATTGTAACGTTAAACTGAGCGCAGTGGGATGAATTTTAAATCTTCTTCACTTTAATTACAGCTGAAAAACAGTCAACAATTCATAGCGTTGAAAAGAGCAGTTTCTGAAAGTTAAAAATAACGATGATTTGAGCCTTGTTGAATCCATATTGAAATCGCTATTGAGTAAAAGTATTGATTTTTATTCAAGCCCAGTTAGCAAGAAAAAGCTTTAAAAACATTTCTGACACTTTAACAAATGTCCGGTTTCCACAGTTTGTGGAACGTTTCAGTTCGCGAAAACGATTTCTAAATGATTGTTCATCGTCTAACTGAACGTTCAATTTCGAACCGTCTGAACTTTCGAAATCAATAAAACGTTTCTAAAAATATTGGAAATTGTTTTGGAAACGTTCGAGTAGGAACATTTTGGAAAGGTTTCACTAACTCTGAAAAACCGAACATCTAATAGTTTCAATAACGTTCCGAAAACGTTTTCCGTTCGCTGAATGAGCGTTATTCGATTTCATCTTTCAATAATATACTCTTCCACTTTTAAATTTGCACGTGTGAGGGATGAATAAAAATTTATGAATTTGGAACAATTCCCAATTTTCCGAAAATAAAGTGATTATTACGAATAATTGAACTCATCAAATGATGGTATAGGTAATTCTTTTGGAAATTTCTGAATTCTAGAAGTATCCAAGTATTTCATATTTTTAAAGGTTCCAGAACTTCTAAGAACCTTGAAACGATTCAAGTTTTTGAAATTATGAAATTCGTTGAAATTATTGTTTCTGTATGAAGAACATTATGAGAAATACGTTGCTCAAACTAAAAATTATCCGTTACCCTGAAATCTTTGGAAATTTTCGAATAGTTGTAATTTTTAATACTCTTAAAATTTGAAAATTTTCAAAAATCTTCATTACGAGACTTTTGATTGCTAATTTTGTTCGCAATAATCAAATTTCGGATTCGGAGGTTGTTGAATATCAAAACATTCTTTAATCAACTTAATCTTGTCAGCATAATCTACCAGTTGACATTATTTTATCATATAGTTTTTCCGACAACATTGTAATTTGCACTCTTTTAACGGTTTTACAATCAGCTAAAACATTTCAATTCGATTTAATGAATATTCATAACTTCGAAATTTTCGAACTTCCTCAGATTATATTTGACTAACATAAAAATTTAACATATATGTCTTGTTATAATTAAGATAAAGAGACACAAACGAATGACGCATTAAATGACTTTTTTACATCCAATTCTAAGGACTGATGATTCTGAATAATGTACAAACTGCGCACAAATTTTGCTACAGAAGATAAATGATCTCAAGGAGTCGGTCGACACTCTCGAGCAGGGGGTCGAATCAATGAATCAATCTTTGAACACCCCGAGGACGGTGCGTGGTTCTAAGCAGCAGAACCTCAACAATTCGATAGAGAAGAATTTGATGCCTTCAACCAAAAAGTGAAAAGCATCAGTTTCATGAAAGCAGTTTTAAGTATAATTTAGGCTATTAAGTACATTAACTTTCCAGCAATGAATAAATTGGGTCCCATTCTACGATCACAGGGAGAAAATATTATCACAGTTAATACAGTTTCCAAATCATGTCTTTAGTTCTCTTTAGATGCTCTTCAGGATTTTTTCACACGTGTTTAACGACAGCGCACATTGGTAACAATTTTTGCTGTCGCTAAACACATGTTGAAAAATCTCAAAGAGGGTCCCAGAGAGAAGCAAAATCTTGACTTATTTACAGTGATAACTTGAAAATTTGCTCTAACCAATCGTAAAACAAATCTTATTTCACATCGCAGAGTAAACTAACCTCGAATCCAACTCATTCATGCGTACACTATTTTTCAGGCCATATTCATGAGAAAAATAGGAGGTAAACACAGCAGCGAGCTCGCAAGAAACATTTCAAAGCGTTTTATAAGCAATGAATGAGCTTTCAACTTCGATAGTAAAAAAAGGCACGTCATCAAAAAACACAAATTGTCAATCTCGACAAAGAGGTCGATATACAAGACTTACACTTTGATATTTCCCATTGCATCGATGTCAAAAGCTTCGATAAGAGCCCTGATAAAAAAATGATACGGCTCGACCTTCTTGAAAAAAACACTCGATTGGATCACCTTCCAAAATTTAAGAAGGACTCAATTTGGAATATCATAAAAAAAAACTATGACATATTTGCACTTCCAGGAGACCCGCTTTCTTAAACAGAATCAGTACGCCATCAAATTCCAACAACGAACAACTCACCAGTCAATGTAAAGCAGTATGGCTACCCGCCTGCGCATAACAAGGAAATAGCTCAACAAATTCAAGAAATGTTCCGAAAATGCATTATTTTACATAGTACGAGCCCGTACAACTCCCCACTATGGGTAGTACCAAAAAAATCGGACGCCAGCGGAAAAAAAGCGGATTGTCATCGAATTGAGAAAACTTAACGAGATCACCGTCTATGACGTCTATCTACTACCCAATATCGACGAAATTCTTTATAAATTGGGTAACGCTCAGTATTTCTCGGCGTTCGATTAAGCGTCAGGTTTCCATCAAATATCAATGGAACCCAAAGATTCTGCAAAAACTGCATTCTCAACAGTTGACGGACATTATGAATATAATCGGATACCATTTGGATTACGTAATGCTCCAGGAAAATTCCGACGTATGACGAACCATGCACTCATGGGACTTATAGGGAATGTATGCTTTTGTTATCTAGATGATGTTTTCGTGTTCGGAAAAACACTTGAAGAGCACAATAAAAATCTCAAAATACTGTTCTAGAGACTGATGAAAACAGGGTTAAAACTTCAACCCGATAAGTGCGAGTATTTGAGACCAAAACTGGCATATTAGGGACACGTAATATCTAAAGATGGTGTGAAACCAAACCCCGAGAAAATAGATGCCGTGAAAAGTTTTCTCCTACAGAAAAATCATGAGCATATTTTGCAGTTCCTTGGGATTGCAGGTTACTACAAAAAATTCATTGGAAAGTTTTCAAAGATAGCACTTCCACTCACGAAATTGCTGGAAGACTCAACACCTTGGCAGTGGACTCCATCTGAACAAAGCGCTTTCGACGAACTAAGAAGAAAATTGACATTGAGTGCATTGAGCAGCGTCCTTTCACAAGGTTACCTTAGCGATAACAGGCCAGTCGCTTATTATTCTCGGACGTTTAATAATGCTGAAAAAAATTATTCAACGAAAGAGAAGGAGTCATTAGCGATTGTCGCGTCTGTTAAGCAATTCCGTCATTACTTGTTTGGAAAACAGTTTAAGATAATCACAGACCATAAGCCATTGGTATGGTTAATGAATGTAAAAGAACCAAACTTCCGTCTTATGAGGTGGCGTTTGAAGCTAGAAGAATGGGACTACTAGATCATGTATAAAAAGGGCGAACAAAAAACAAACGCAGACGCCATTTCAAGAATACCGTTTATCAATACGTTCGAAAGAAAAAAACTCGACTTATCATGAAGGAACATTTCCAAGTTAAAATGAATTACTTTCGCTAACAGATACTGACACTGATGAAGATCTTTCACCAATGAGGTATAAATTACCGATTCATAATACAGAGAAAAATGAACAAGCCTCTGATGCTGAAGAATCAGAAATGAATCACGTTACTGAAACCAACAAAAAACGTGATAACATGTCAACAACGTTAACTTACGATGAATACAGTCCAAAAAGTGATATACCTTTTTCTGCTAACGTTGTCCAAACAACAAAACTACAAACGGAAAACTTCAATAAATGTTATCCGACGGCTTCAGATTTCACTGAAAAACAAGGAGAATACTATTACTTCCGTGTTCATCATGATGATAAACAATTGTTCAATTTCTTGGCAAAGCGACTGCAAATATCAACAGAAAACGACTATACACTCGATTTTCTTGACGTACATTAGGAGAAATATGAACTTTTCATGTATAAATTGATCAAAATGTCAGCATACATATGGAAACACATCGCTGACGAAAACGAAACATTGTATTTAAAATTCACAGATTATGATGTACCAATTACAGCAGAAGATAAGGAGCGTATAATCACCGAAGCCCATACAATAAGTGGTAATCACTTGAGCATGAAAAAAACAAAAGAAAAAGTGGATCAGGTCACAAACTTTCCAGGACTTGGAAAAGAAGTCAAAGATTCCGTGTTCAAATGCGAAACATGTCAAACAATGAAAGCAGGAAAATCCAAATAAACACCTGGAATAATTCCAGACATGCCTAGCTTACCACGAGAAAAGATCTCCTTGAATTTGATTGGACCACTAGAACCCACACGTAAGAGAAACCAATATATCCTAGTCATTCAGGATTACCTTACAAAATTTCTAGTTCTTCCTCCATTGAAAAATAGAACAGCCAACCAAGTTGTTCAAAAACTGAACAACGACTACGTATCTGTTTTTGGACCACCGAAAACAATTTTATCGGATAATGGCAAAGAATTTGATACTAAGGTTATGATCGCATACGCACAACTATTCAACGTGCGAAGTTCTTTTACAACACCTCATAGACCACAAGAAAATGGGTCTAATAAAAGGACACATGAGTTTATAAAGGATATGATCTGAACCCATTCAGAAGATTGGGATTTGGTCTTGAAAAAGATTGCAATCGCATATAACACGACCGAAAACCGTTCTGATACGATAGATTGAACATGAAAAAAATAGAAAATCAGTATTTTCTTGTAGAACAAATATAGAATATTACTTCCAAACACCGGACATCTGTGTGCATAAACTCATTAGAGACAAGGATAAATCTAGTTGCATCATGAACAAATAACATATGTGAACTACCTTCTGGATTGCACTAGAAAGTGGCATTGAATGAATCGCAATTCCTCTGAATATAGACGAAGGACACCTGGTATTCGGAGGATCACAACAATTCACTCTTGTAAAAATAGATGTATGTACCGATGAAGGTCAGAATAAATCCACACTGCCAGTTTATTACCGATTACGTGCAATTAAAACCAATACACGAGGCAAAAATGACAAATTTGACTGGTATTGAATTCCGCATCGATAATAAAAGAAGCCTATCGAACATCAACATCAACGAAATCAGAGCGCCGAATAGAACACAGGCAAATTTATTACCAAAAACACTACAGATATTATCAACATCCCTTGACGAGATAGACAGACAAATCAACGAGTTGATGACACACAGCAGAACCCTGACATGGAGAGAACAATTTTTCAAGTTTCTCCATTACATCGTTTATGCCGCGACTACGACATTGATTCTAATTCTCCTGGGGAAGATGCGGATACTCTCTCGAATTTGGGATAATATCAAACGTTGTTTCGGAGGACAGCAATGCTTGAATGTTTATAATTGTTGCCATTTTGGAAAGGGTCCGCAAGACAGCCGAATCATAGAATTACCATTGGTTTCCCCTATGCCAGCGCCGACAGCGCGAGTATTAAAAGAATACAGCAAAAATTCTCCGAAACCACGCAACGTTCCCGGAGAAAATAATTGATCAGGATGGACACAAAATAAGGTGAAATCATCTTTTTACTGAATTTTATTGGAACGTTATTCATATTCCTGTAACCTTGGAGGACCAAGCTTAATGTTAAGCGGGGAGATGTCGTATATATAGAATTTATTCTAATGGCTTTGAATTTATTTTCATGACTCGTTAATGATCAAGTTCACTTCGACAGTTGTTTACGTGATCATCACGTTCCATTATTTTGAAGTGACATTAATATAAAACTCATTAATTGTAATTTCAATTCTCAACTTCTTTTGCAAGAAAATATGATAGTTTATTCATGATTACGTTCGCTCCAGTAACTGTTCACGTGATCATCATATATTACCTACTTACCAAAAAATAATATGATCATAAAAACTTGTTGATGATCATACACGCGCCAAATTGTAGACGCGTCGCACATATGTGAGGTTTGTGACGTGGACGCCGGCCTATCATTCCCCTCGTGTATGCCGCCTCCACGCGTATGAGTGCATGCGAGCGCCCACCCCTTCCCTCTTGTTCGTCTGTTCCGCGAGAAATACAATAGTGTATGCGCGTACGTTGGAGCAGTTGTAATTCAGTCGAGTAAGAATAAACTTGTGTCCAAGAAAAACTTGAGTGTATCATTTTGAAACACGACAGTATTCGAATCGTTTTCAGCATTTGCATTTCCGAGAAAAAAATTAATGTGAGTACGATGAATTCTACTTCGCGAAATGACGTAGATTGCTCCCATATTCGGTCAATCTGGGTTTGCTCAGTAGACCCTTACCTGATAGAGAAACTTTATGTGGTGAGTGAAAGCAATGAAAAATTTGGTGTAATAACGATTATGAGTATTTTCTCGAAGCAAAAACGAATTTTGTAATTTGAGAACTCAATCCGTTTCATGATTCTACATCTTTAGTTCGACAAAAGAATAACCTACAAATCCTCTGAACTTCGGAAATCTGGAGAAACAGTTTTAAGATGCACGGACATTCAATTTTGAAGATAATCCGGGCTTCTATATTTTTCAGGGTACATAAAACATGGATAGGTTTTTTATGGACAATTTTACGATTCCTTCAAATAATGAAATTTGTGATTCCATATATACATACTTTGTTGAGGTATCGTCAACACATGATACCTGAATCTGAATTATAGTAAATGAAATGCAACGTATGTACAAAAAACTCAGGCAAAATTTGTTGCAGCATGATCTCAAGGATCACGAGTTCCACTGCCTGCGCGCCCGACCCAAAGCCGACCCGGCAGGTCAATAGATAATTAATGCTGCCACGTGTTTACAGAGAAAACACCGCTCTTTTTTGTGCGTTGTTTTTTGAACGTCTCTATTCTGAGATGAAATCGACTGATGTAAAACGTGAAAAAAAAAAAATATATTTTGCTATATTTTAAAAATTTCTAGTCGGGGAAAATCTGCAGGTTATAGTCTCGAAGACGATTTTATGATTTTCAAGTTTTTCAATCTAATTATCAGATTTCTCAGCCAATTTTCACATCGCAATAGATGATTTCGACGTTTTAAAAACAACACACAAAATAAGGGTGGTGTTTTTTCTTTGTAAACATGTGGACGCATTAGTCATATATTGACATGACGCGTCGGCTTTTAGCCGGGCGCGCAGGCAGTGAATCTCATGATCCTGGCACGCGACCTTCGTCAACCCTTTCAGTGGCACCTGAAGTCGTGCTCTGATTGGCCAGGATAAATTGTTGATAACTCCGTCAATTTTGCGAATTCTGAAAAATGGCAGAGGGAAAAGTATCCTAGAATTTCGCGGAAAATCTATGGTTTTTATCTGCAATGGTGACTTTGGGACACTCCGTATGGTATTTCTGTATATAGCGCTATACACAAGATATACTATACGTATTAGATTAGGCCCTTGCCAAGGGGCAAAACCTCCATATGTTGGTGCCACTGTGCCATCTTTAATGCTCAGTCCATATATACTGTAAGGTCTATGCTTGGGAGTCACTTGAAAGGCAGTATTCGTCGAAATTAAAAAAAAATCGTTGATACACGATACGAACCCCATAATTGAACATTCATGGGCAGAATTTCACTTCGGTATGCCGAACAGTTAACTTGATGCGTTATGATGCGGTACATGATATGAGTTTGAGGCTTATTCTATAACGTAAAACCTTTTTGTTAATTTCAGCACAGGTAGATACATATATGTGACTTTGGATCAGAAAAGGGACTATGGTCAGAAATCGTTAGAGAATATCATCTGTCTTAAGGACGTTAGAAAGTAAGCTCAAACGATTTATGACTGTAGCTTCATTTATACATTTCAAGTTACATAAACGGACTTATCCAGGTTGTGTCTTATAACGTACATGCTCATTCAAGTTTACCTAAGCTTATTCAAGTTTCTTTGCATGCCATAAAGATTGTAGCTGATTTGTGAATCGCCTGTTCATTCATTCAATGAAGGTACGGAAAAACACGTTAATTAATTCATACGTGGGTTTTGACCTAAAAAATATGAACAGTGGTAAAACCCTGAGAACATCAACATTGATTAGCCTCGGAAACATGATTGTCTGTAATGATAAGAAATAAAAAACGAGTATACAAGTGCATTTGTATTCAGAGAGAACGATCATTGACTTAGGGATTTCTGTTACAATAATTTGCAAATTTATAGTGTGTACCAGTCAAAGGTTAACGCAGCGATCAAAAATATATCGTCTCTTGTGACTTGGATACAGAGAACGTAAGTGATCAATTTCTGATGAAAGGTTGTGACGTGTTTCAGCATGAATTCATGTAGAAAATAACTGACACATTATTTGAACAAGACCCGGAAATTTTAAGTGACAAGCACTTCCAAAATTCTCCAAGTCAAGGTGGGTGGATAGAAAAAAAAGGCAACATCTTGTAAATTTCACAGTATTGTGGACTGTTTGTATTCATTTACTCCAGAACACCAATCCTCGAACAAACTCCCCATTCCTCAAGTCGAAGACTACTCACTGCTTTTCAATTCGATCTCGGAAGTACTTCTGCCGAAATGTTCTTCTACTTCAACAGACATTCCATTGGAAACTCAAGATATTTTATTCCGAATCTAGGAGATTGTCGGAATCTTTCACGCTACAGAAACACTTTTCAAGAAATATAGTCCAGTTTCGCACATTTAATATGTATTTATTCTGACTAATGTGACCGGAAATCATGTATAAATATGGTTTCGCTCTCTATTTAACTTGCCGTCGGTTTTGCGCAGTTTTTCGTCGGTTTCTTTATCTTTCTACGCGTTGTTTTGGGCTAATTTGTGCGGCAACTTACATAGAGAACGGAATGAATCACATCGGGCTAGAGAGTGAGCGAGAGTAGAGGGCTATGAATTTTTTCCACTGCAGCTCTGGACGCGGCGAGTTAGATAAAGGCGACTGTGCATGAGTAGTAAGTATCGTGTACATTTTTTTCTCTCGTATCTAAGCACTATGATATTACCTCACATGTAAGGTTCTGTAGATTCTGGCGAAAATGAGTTTGTATTACGAGCCGAAAACGAGAGATGGAATCATATTAATCAAAATCTGAGTTCCTTATTAGATAAGTGAGGTATTTGAACCAACAACTGCTGGGAACACGCGATTTCCCAACGATGTGTATTTTTGCGAGGTAAGATAAGTGCGTGCTCCCGAACACGCGTTGGAAACAGTGACTGAGTTTTCAATTGCCGAAAAACATCAAAAAAATTCAACATATCGGTTCAGTAACAGTGGAATTTTTGTGTGTATACTGGATACATAGACATTTTTCGAGGGCCTTACAAAAATAATTTGATACTAACTAACTGAGGTGGACACAAGTGAAAACCTAGCAGTACTGTTTCTTTTGAACAATTCAAGCATTCAGAGCTCGATACTCACAACAAAACCATTGATTTATAATTTCTTTTATTTGATGAATGTTGGCGAAAAGAATAACAATCATACGGACAGAATCGTGGTCACATGCACGTACATTGAACATTCTATCATGTCAAGGGGACTTTATAGTTGAGAGGGCTTAAAAAAAGTAGTTTTTGCTGATTTTTTTTAAGGAAAGATAGGTAAAAGACAGGGAAATGATTATTTGCGTATATTTTGTAGTAGGTCGAAACAAAACAAAACAAAATTCGGAAAATGGAAGAGGTAAAAAATGAAGACATTATGTGGTGTCAATCGAAACAGGTCGTCACTGGACAGTTCAATTAATTCAAGGCAATTTACTCAAGTCAAAAGGATGATTGGTTTCTTTTTAATCACGCCCGCCAACTTGGATAAGATGGTTTTGAGGAAACATAGAGTTGACAAGGACAAATCTCGAAGAATGGGCTAAAAATCAACCCACATCAGAAGAATCTTAGATAGGAATGGGTTCTCCAAACACATCTCCATCGACAGAGATAAAAAAAAAATCCATTCTTGTGACTACCTCACCCATAAGGTCCTATCAATGTACGAGGAAAATATTGATTTATCCAACGTCCGCGAGGAATATATAATTTCGTGGCTTCGCTAAGAGTAGGCAAAATGATAAATTATCTGATTTTTGATGTGCAGCGTGAGAGAAATAGACCAACTCGTGAGAGCAGTAAGTACTGCCCCCACGGGTGAAGTTAATTCCCTCACAGCTTGGTGAAGAGAAGATTAACGTGAATTTCAGGGATATGAAGACTCATAAATCACTTTAATATTGTTCTTATCTTGTTTACTTTTTATTTCATATTTTTATTTGACAGCATTATATCAACTTGTGAAAAAACAGAGTGATATTTTGAACGTCAACGTTATCTCGTTTCCAGCGATGATGGAAACAAAATGGCGGACAAAGGAGTCGACATAGATGGATATGTCAAACTCCCCAACCCTAACCTTCAAATTAAGCTAATGGAATCTAATACTTCTCCCACTAGTCGCACAACATACTTCTTTAAAGTCCGCGAAGAATATGTAATTTCAGGACTTTGCTGATAGTGAGGGAAAACAAATTACCTGACTGTTGGAGTACAGCGTGGAGGACATGGACCAACCCTTGGGAGAATTAAGTATCTCTCTCATGGGATGAGTTACTTCTCTTAGAGATTGGAGAAGGGAACGCTTACGCAAATTTCAGAAATATGACGACTCATGGATCACTTTAATGTTGTTCCCAACTGGTTTACTTTTTTTCTATATCGTTTTTCAACATCGATATAGCAAATCGTAGAGGAAACTAAAATTACATATTTCTCGCGATTGTTGGATTAAGTATAAAGTGCGACGAAAAATTTTTCACTAGCGTGTTACCGCACTCACTACGCTCGTGCAGCAATTTCACGCTCATGAAATCTTTCTCTTCTCCCACTAGTCACCTCATTGACGATTCGCTATCATTATATAGTTTAATACATGAGTACTGACCATCTTGCAGTTTTAGCATTATAACATTATACCGCTAGTGTGGTGAAGGAAACAATGAGAACGAAGTATAAATGTTTCTCGTTGACAATGCAAGCGTTCAGAGCTTGGTTCTTACGAACAAATCATTTATAAATTTACTTTGACGAATTTCAAGATTATTTAAACTTGTGAAATTTTAATGTTTGTACGTAATACTTGCGTATGAAATCAACTGTTCGAGACCATGAAGAATGCTGCCTATTGAATGTTCAATAGGTTATCGTTCGCAATTGTTTCGATACGTAGTTTTCCAGAAGAATGACTTTACTACGTCATTGTACGAGTAAAAAAATGTTGATATGAGGACCATTTACTGTTTAATGAGTATTGAAAATTCAATATGGAACGAATACTCTCTGAATTAGCTTTAAGACGCCCACATCATATAAGAGAATCAGATGACGTAATAAACATAATTACTGTTATATTGTTATCGAATTTGAATTAATAAATCGATGTGTACCTTCGAAGTAAGTTTTTGGGAAGAGGCATAATCGTACATGAGACATGGTACGTAAGAAAAAATGCAATTCGAAAAGAAGATGCAGCATATGTGACACTTATCCACTGAACTGTCTTTTGACCATACATGTATGTTTTTCGCGTAATTTAAGTACCCGCGGAGCGGTCATGAAGTTCCGTTTTTCGAGCGATGCTATGTGAGACGGAATACTTACTTTCAATCCCTAGACCAGATAATTAGTTTTTTGCCCGCTGCGGGAAAAAGTAGGTTTTTTCTCCTTCATCGCAAGCATCGCTCGAAACATCCGAAAATTGTAAATGTCAAAATTTTTTAAATGTAGAGATCAGACGTTTCGAAATAGCAATTATGCCAAGTTCGGTAATTCTAAAAACGGCAGCCATTTTTAATATTTTCTTACAATTCTGCACATTTTGAAAAATTGAGAAATTCAAATACTCGAAGAATTGCCAAAATTCCGATCACCACAAAAACTTAAAATGTCACTAGATTTCCTAATTTCATTCCGAAAATTCCGAAAATCTCGGGAATTCCATAAGATCGAGAAAATTCTTCAAATTCTCGGAATAACTATAATTTTTAGAATTTCGGTATTTTCGGAAATCTTTGGAATGTAAAATATTTCGATGACTTTTTTGATTTTAGAAATTCTCAGTCCTTTGTTAATTTCAAGGATTATGCAAATTCACATCATTCTGAAAATTTTCAATAATCGGAGTCAGGAATATCAAAAACATGTGTGAAAATGTGGAAAATTTTTGAAAACTCAGACATAAACGTAGTGAAAATTCCATAAATTTTGAAAATTTCGGAAATTTTGAAACTTCGCAATTTCAAGAATTCGGTAAATTTTCTTTATTTACAAAATTGTTTACGATCTAGCGAATACGAGAATATTCATCAAGTTAAGGGGAGGGGAGCGACAGCACAAAATCCGAACGCTGGCAACTTTCACCAATGATTCTCAGAGAAACACACAGATGTCAGGTCTATGATCAAAATGGAGTGCCCGTACACCATGAATTTCCACGCTGAATTCGAGGTCGAAATGACTAATCGTTTTTTCGACTTGGGGGCACCGTGTCTTTTATTGAATGATAAATGTGATGAATTTTCGGAAAATGAAAAGACGGACCCAAAATAGTCAACAATTTTCAGAAAAATACAACTGATTTTCTGTTAAATTGGAGCGGCGTTTTTCGAGTGTGTTGATCGCGAATTTGTTCATCTACGCCAGAAACAAAATGAAAAATACAAAGTTGTGGACGATTTTTTTTTTAATTACCTGATTCGCTATAGAAATCGTAAAAGTAAGTTTTCGAGGTCGTAGATACAAATTTGTTCGATCCACACCAACAAAAATGGCGGATCCAACATGGCGGACGCAATTTGGAAAAAATACATCTTTTTAGCTGCAAAAATTAGATGGCAGCGTTTGCAAGGTCACTGTTGACGAATCTGATGTGTTTTTCTACAAACAAAATGGCGGTCCCAAAATCGCTGGTAACTTTTCCGAAAATACAACTTATCCGCTGTAGAATTGGTGCGGGAGGGCTTTTGAGGGTGCTGATAGCGACTTTGTCAATATACGCCAAAAACAAAATGACGAATCCAAAATGATAGACGAATGTTGGTAAAAATAATACTATACACGAATAAGCAGGGTATATTTTATAAGTAGCCAGTTTCAAAACAGTGACCTCATGATAATGCTGAAGAAATTAAGTGTATTCAACGTTTTGCGTTCTATTTTATAGACGATGCTTTGCTGAGCCAAAAAGCGATGAAACAATTTGTATTCATGAAGAATAATAGAAAATGCATCAAAAGAATGCAATTTCAAAATGTGAAGAGCGTAAAACTGAAAGGTGCGATCAGAAGAAATCTCCCTATGAGTTCCATCGCGGAGATGAAGATTGTCGAGACAAGACTGAAATAAGACGATTTGTACAAAAAAGCAATGGTATGCTGTTTTTTTATTAACAGTCTCTAAAAATTCGATCGAGAATTATCCATATAAATTTGGAAATTTATTTTTAGCAGTAAGCAAAGGCTGTAATGGTAATTATGTTTTTTGCTTCACAAGGACGTACTTCGAAGTGAGAAGGTGGCAGTCAGTTGCACATACGCATTCAAACTGATGAAGCTTCTTGTAACCCACGAGCAAGGGATGAAGTTCAGCCTTTGTGGATTCAGGGGAACAAAGAAATTCAAAGATCTGGAACTCTACGGACTCATGATAGGTGATGTAAAACACGTTGATCCGACATTCATTTTGTTTAAACATAAATAATAATCTTAATCGTTTTTTCTTCCCCTTTTGACATCAAGTGAGTAATCTCGATCTTCCACGAGTGAATTTTTATACAGCAATGGAAATTTCTACAATACAATATCCCTACAATTAACAAGCCTAAACTGATGCACAAACTTGCAATTTTCGTTTATCTCATACACTGTACATGCGCTCTTCGGTTCTACGCATGTAGATGTTCTAGAAATTGTATTTATGTTTCAAATGAAATATTATCCTCAACACAGACCCAAGACGTGCTTTTTGGGCCTCGACATGGATATGGACTCTTAACCCTTGGCTGCGACTGGGGTATCAATCCGGCTTCATACTACAGCCTTGGCCCGAAAAACGACGCTCAAAGTCCATTACGAAAAAAGATCTAATATGCTCCACACTGTGTAGAAAAAATGAACAACTAGAACAATTGAAGTTTACCGTTTCTAATAAAATGATTCTGTCGATTTGCAGGTGCATTAACTAACGACGAAGGAGTGACAGTAAGCCAAATACGGCAAGGGATATCGTCTTTCCTGAAACATGCAAAGGAGAACTTCCTGAAACAAACGAAGTGAGAATCATAACTATACGCAATATAACCTTATAGTATAGTCATTTTTTCTGAAGCCACTGTTTTCAATAAGTCATAATTGACATTTGTAGATCAGATGAATCTAAGAGTGCATTGTTTTTTTGCAGCATTCTGAACTGGTGTCTACCGTCTCGGCCTTCAGTGTGTTCTGTTGCGTATCTTGAAACATGTTATATACAATGGATTTAACTAAGATATGTTCCTAATAAAGTTCGAGCAAGAGTGATTCAGCCTTTCGATACATGATCAGAATTCATTACCCACGTTAACTACCACAAACTGTACTTCATATTCTTCTATTCGAGTATTTTAAGTTGCTGACCTTTAAGGTGATACCAATTTGAATGAGCTAAAAATGCACAGCACAAACTTCTTAAATGCTACGAATATAAAAGGTCCTGTGAAAGTCCCGGGGACGTCCCAGAGACGTACTGAAGACGTCCCAGGGACGTCCTGCGATTCTGACGTGAAAGCTACCTAAATTTGAAAACGTCCCACGAACGTCCCTGGAACGTCCTGAAAAAGTCCTCAGGACGTCCTACGTTGGTCCGAGAAAACCTGCCAGTTTTATTGGAAAACTGCGTGGACGTTCCGAAGACGTTGGTCGTCCTTGGGACGTCCGTGGGGGGTCATAGAAAACGGACATTAAGGGTGTCTACGGTGGTCCCAGAAACGTCCGTGGGAGGTCGACATGACGTCCGTCGGACGTTATTCAGATCTTGTGAGGACAATTGTGCTGTCCGGGTGATAGTGTACAGATTGGATAGATGACTTTCTATTTCCTTTTTGACTATTTTAATGATGGTTTGTTGAACCGAGAACGAAATTCAGTCGTTTTTTAGATAAGCCATCAGTGATTTCAATGTTTTGTAGTTTTCGCTCGAGATAAGGAACTACGAGTTCAAGAATTAATCAAGTAACTTTATATGATTATTCAGTCTATGAGATCAACATTTCATACAATCGGGGACAAGTTTTGGTGATTTTTTTATTTAGTTATTCGTAACCCCCAATGTTCGGTACAGTTCGCGCCCGGGATAAGTAACTAGAAGTTCAGAAATGCATTTAGTGACTTTTTATAACCATTCTGTCTATTTAAACGACATTCTATAAGAACGAAGACAAATTTCAGTTATTTTTCCATAATGTCATTCGTAACTCACCATGTTCGGTACAGTTCACGCTCGGGATAAAGAACTAGTCGTCCAAAATCAAGACCAATCATATATATTCATGGTTCCAGCAACGTAAACGACGATTACTGAAATTATCGATGAATTTTTGTAAATTTTCATGTCATTCAGTATAGTAATAAAATATAATCAGTACGGTCCGCACTCTAAATAAGGAACTCGTAGTGTCAAGATTGGCTCGATGACTTTTTATCAAGTTTTTGACGATTAGTGTTTTCAATGTTTTGTACAGTTTCCACTTGGGATAAGGATTAAGTAGTCTTAAGAGTGCCTTTTTCTCATCTTTTTGTCAATTTCGACAATAATTACCATAAGTTTCTGCTTATCGCAGGGAAAAAAGTTCTAAAATATTTTGGCAAAGGACTCGGACAAATTGGAGGCCGTGAAGCAGGTCGTGACCAACACTCCAGAAAAATTCGGTGCCAATTGCACATCAAAGAGGGTCTCCGCCAATTGTATCCTAATCGAAAATTTAATCGACTTGACGGTGCTTCATTTAAAAATTTCATTTCTGCCAATGAGCAATCGCTTCAGCTTGGGACGGTTTCGAAGAAAAACAAGTTTTTGGAGGAACTTGCACTCTTCGTTTTCTCTACTTTTCGTAAGAATTCTTTCGCGCTCGAATGGATCGCGGCCAAATATGTTATCGAAGAGGATATGACAGCAATCTGTAACGCTCGGTATAAGAAGTCAACCAGATAAAAAAATCAGCGGACGATTGAATCATCGATAACATCGCCGGCTTTCAGGCAGTCACTGACAGATTTTGTATGTCACGATATGTGTGATTAATGAAACTGATAATCTACTAACACGCATATTTTTTTGATGTCGACCTAACATACACCTGTCGCAAGAGGACATTTAGGTAACGGTAGCGTGTTTTATGTGCGTTTATTTGCAGTCACTGAAGCACGGAGCACAGAAAGCTGAGACGATTGAGCAACGGCGTCGATTGCTCAAGGCTGATGAGATAGATAAGGCTTCTGAGAAGCTTATTTGACGAAAAAGACGTGGGGACATGAAACTTCGGTCAGACAAGTGGTGGGTATTCGAGTGCATCCACTACGACGTAATCAAGGGTCAAAGAGAGAACGTTGAGACTGACGTCAACTACGTGCCGAGGTGTGCCGATAAAGAAGAAGAAGCCGAGGCTAACCTCGAAGAAAGAGACGTTGACAGCAAGAGGGCAGACGGAGGCCAAGACGAGGAAGCCGACGATAAAGACATCGAATTAAAACAGAGCGAAGAAATTAAGGGTGAGATGGGCGACGCTGTTGACGAGGTCGTGGGGACAGAAGATGACGAGGAAGGAGAAGACGTAAACCGCGAGATGCATGGGGAAGACGAGTAGGATGAGGATGCCGTGGGCGAGTTTGAGACTATTGGAGCAGTGAGCGAGAGAGAAGAAGAAATACCTCCGCAATCGACGTATTTTTGTCCTCAAAGAGAGAACGTCGAGGATAACGACCATGACGAGCTGGGGAGTCCTGAGGAAACGGAAGAAGTGCGGCTGACTCGGGAGAAAAAGACGTCGACGACAAGGTAGCTGATGGAGGCCAAGACGAGGAAGCCAACTATGAAAAGGAAGTTGAGAGTGGAGTTGCGAAAAAAGTGGAGGAAGGGATTTAGGATAAGTTGACAGATGACGTTGAGAGAGGACTAAGGGTACAGGTGGATAATGAGATAAGGGATAAATTAGTGAATGAAATAAAGTGGGGAACAATGGAAAGTGTAGAGAATGGGATGAAGGTCGTTTCGGAAAAGGAATGTGCGGGCAGACTAAGAAGTGAGATAGACGAGTTCAAAGAGCAAATTAATAAATTCGAGGAAGTGGCGAAGGGAGAGAATGAAGAGTTGGCTAAGGGAGAGGAGTGTGGGCACAAACAGGCAGGTGACAGCGAGACGACAAGCAAAGAAAAACGGAAAACTCTGCAACGTACGCACACTACTTCTGCCCACAGGTTTGTTTACCGATCTAAATATGCTCTTGTGTAAAATTTCGTATGCATAGATAAGTGTGTCATGTACAGTAACTGTTATAAATTAGTGTTTAATTATTCACAGCAGGAAGAACCAAAAAAGTAACATGGAACTGTGAAAAAGGACAGTGGTGAAAAAAATTAAAGGCATGTTACTCAGGAGTAACGAAAGAGTTGAAGTACATATACCGATGGATAATTGCTAATGCGGGCTGACACTGTAGATCGTAACTTAATAGAAAATTTCTAATTTCCAGAAACCATGGAAAGCCATGATCGGTCGAGTATGAAAGACACTGTAATTGAACTATGGGAGAAATTGTGGGTTTCTAATGGAAAGAAAAAGGCAAAAAACAGAGCTTCAATCTCAATAAATTTATTTCCTTCCCGTAAATGTCAACTATATTGTACATATGTACTTACAAAAGTTACTAAAAGTAAAGATAGTGGTTGTTTCGCTCACTTTGTATGTTTGGTGCATGCTAATTCACCTATATCCCAAATGTTCAGAGCTGAAGAGCCACTCGGGCTCTGGCTTACAGTTCGACAGCCCGATCCTCATATATTTCTTTAGTTGCTTGTCGTTGCCTAGACCACCAACTCAGCAGTTTCATAGCATTCACATTATTTGATGCATACTTATCCTCGGCTTTTGCCCACATGTAATTTGCGTGTGCCATAGTAAACTGGGAGCTGCACCTGTACAAAATATTTTTATTTTTAAGAAAGTACTGAGAAGATAATATTACTAAGGAGATAATATAACTGAACAATGCAATTTATCTACTAACATGATTGCGCAGTTTGTGCTTTTTTGGGACAGTGATGTTCATCAGCTGAATCGAGGATTGAAGTTGCACTGCAAAAAAATGAGATCACGCTTATAACACCCCCAATCAGACGATTGATGTGATAAACTATATAACACTCAAGAACAGGTAAGAGCTTCGAAAAGGTTACACTTACAAAGCCGTTGTCTTTTTTCATCAAGTGAAGAGTCAGCGTTTTGTGCATCAAACAATTCAGTCGAGGCCGAATATTTAATCACAGTAACACCATCTTCAGAGCTTCGAAGGAAATGCTCGTAAAAGGGGTCTAGGAAAGGGTCGTTACCGCAGTTCCCTTGTTGTCCGACAAACTGTGTAATCGGACGGTTCTCGGTGATTTCCGCTTCCAAAAAGGAGCTTTCATCCTCCGGCCGAGAAGCATTCTCGGGAGCGTTATTGACGGTAACTTCGCCTTCCTGATATTCCGGATCGTCCAAGCAGTTTATCGAGTACTCACCTGAGAACTCTCTGCCCTCGCCATCGGTTTCAAGCAACTCCGAAATGTCGACCAGCAACTCTTGAATGAAACATTTGAATTTAAATGATTTTGTGAAATTTCATAAGGATTTCATGATTTCTTATGAAAATGAGAGTTACTGGGGACACTTATATGTACGTACTGTCGTTGAGTTGAGCGTCAAATTTTTGGTTCCCGATGAGTCTTCCTGCACGAGCCAAAGAGGTTTCTATCGTGACATCCTTGTTTTTGCACTCATCCCACAGTTTTCGGAATTCCACAAGGCGTTCGCGTGTCCTCCTGTTGAGAATTCGTTTATCGTCCTTCATGTTTTTTGCTTGACGAAGGTCTAAATATACCTGAACCACGACTGGCATAAAGCGTCCTGAAATCCAATGTACATATAATTTGATTGATCGAGTGTTAAAAAAATTCATATTTTCATATCCCGCACAACATGCAGCCCCAAAAATGGACATGGTGACGTTCGTGGGAAGTACCTAGGATCGATTCGATCCCAGGATCGTCCCAAAAGCACTCCCATGCGTCCATGTTTGGGACGCCATGCTGTACGGGATCAGTCAATTATATAACTCACTCACAAATGTCCCCACTGTCGGATTCGTTGACATGATACTATAATTCACTTTATGAAGTGATTCGAGGGCATTGTCGGTTCGGTCATCTTCATCGAAAATACTGTATTCTTCTGCGTTGACTCTGCGCATCTACTGTGTGTCGAAGTAATGAATCAGGGCTCTCATACGGACTGCGAATCTGTCAAGGATTTCAACCTGTTGCAGTTCCTTGTTTGTTAAGACACTAACTTGCAGCAAGCAATCTGCGTAAGATCGCACAACTTTAAATGCAGCAAGCATGTTATTTGGTGGTAAGAGGGGTACTGACATTAACTGACGAACGATAAGTTGCCAATTCGATTTAAACGACAAAAAAGCGGCCTGAAAAATTACAACGGTTAAACGTTATTAGGAAGTGAGTACTCATGGTTATAATGAATAAAGAACATGGTAGCTTACGTCATTTAGCATTTTTTCTAACAATGAGCGCAGAATACCGGGAATTCCGAGTCACTTGTTCCGCTTGCCAACAGCCTAACACTTTACGTGTAAAAATGGATATGATATATACGCTCGGTTTTAGTTATTTGCCTCCTCTGTTGATCGAGAATAAACCGAGGTTGGTAATGTACGTTATTTAAGAATGAATATATACACTTGTACATGAATGCACGCATGAAAAAGTAAAAACACGATATTCAAATATGCAGGTATCCCTCTGAATAACTTCGACTCCCCTCATTTTTGCACTTACTCATCGATTAATGGCGTTTGAACTGGGTGTGTTAGACATAACATATGTTCACTTGCACAAACCTGAGTGAAATGGAAGGAGCATTTCCGTAGCCTCACTCCCAGGTACGCAATGGACGGTCCTTTCCCTATGGCATCTTCAAAGTCTGACATGACTTCACTCACGCTAAACGAGAGCATGGTTTGTTTGAAAAACGTAAATGCCGCACGGTATGCCTCTGCCGTTTTTCTCGCCATTAGGAAATGCAGCAATGAAATGTGCTTTAATATTCGAAAAATAAATAAATAAGATTTGAATCAATTATCACGGTAAGATGTGACTTACTCATTATGTTTGTCAGCTTCCATATAAAATATGAAAAATCGAATACATTTTCTATGTCTAACCTTCCCATTGAATGAGATGAGAAGAGTCAGGAATTGATTTTCCCCTTTCCTTTTCTTGAACAATTCATGGGGTACTGTTTTAAAAGTACAGTCCGCATGAAGTTGCACGCCCATGATTGCTGGAGTCATAAGAACTTCGTCCAGCAGTTCAGGACAGAACATAGCTATTATAGGTTCTTCCTCTCCACTGACTTCGATTGCTTTTGTTCTTAAAGTACCCATCACGTGTTTAAAAGGGTTAGAATCGAAGAACTCTCTAAACTCTCCAAGCGTTTTCGACACCTTATACGAGCATCCTTTGAGAAGCCAATAGCTCTACTAATGTTGCGCTGACTTTAACGAAACTCTTTCAGCTGCCTCCAAATGCCTGACGATTATAAAAGACTCGTGGATGAGTAAGTTTCGAAATCGTGGATGCAAGAAACCGTGAATCAGTGCGACACATGAATAAACGAGTCTTCCATGTGATTTTTTTAGGTGATCGTGTAATACATCCAATGATGACAAATACAGTGGGCACGAATGGATCTCTGACTTATATCGAAAAATTGAGAAAAAAAATTCCCATGCAAAATTTACCATGGATCCTGTGATACAAGCTCATAAATTTCAGCAGGAGTCAAATACGAAAATTGTGTCATTGTCAACAATTTACATTGGAACAAAAAATCCGAAAAATTCTCCTCGTTGTGATCATGATTGTGTGTTTATGGTCAATGTCCACGAGTGTATTGAAACTGTCCGCCATTCAACGCCTGGACAGAACAATTACAACCTTGTTTGTTGCAGTAAGCATTCCTGAAAATATAACTGAAATGAAGGCCAACTCAATCAACAATAACAATGTGGTGGTCCTATGAAATGTCGTTTCAGTACAGAATGATCTCAAAACGTAACTAAACTCATTCATGAACTTGTAGTTCCTTACCCCGAGCGCGAACTGTACCGAACATTGGGGGGTCCGAATACCTTGATGGAAAAATCACTAAAATTTGTCCCCGATTCTATAAAATGGTGTTTTACTAGACAGATTAGTCATATAAGGCCACTAAATTTATTCTTAAACTTGTAATTCTTTATCCCGAGCGCGAATTGTACCGGACATGGGAAGTTACGGATAACTTAATGAATAAATCACTGAAATTCGTTTTCGATTCTATGAAATGTCGTTTCAATAGGCAGAATAATCATATGAAGCCACTGAATTAATTTTTGAACTTGTAGTTCCTTATCCCGAACGCGGACTGTACCGAACATAAGGAATAACGGATCACTGATACATAAAATCAATGGAAGGTGTCCCCGATCCTATAATATGTCGATCTCATAAACTGAATAATCTGTAACGTGGCGGGGTATTTTATTCTACACAAAATATCTCGAACACGCCCCTTCGCCATGAATTTGGGTTTAAAAATGAACAAAGTTCGATTTATTACCAAATGCAAAATTAGTCAGGATCGCCAGGCGTCATAGAATACGCCAACAAAAGAAGATCTCAAATATAAGGTTCGGTATAGAACGTTTAAAACTAACGAAAAACGAATTATTTTACTAAAACAGAATCTTTCTATCAAACCCAACCCAAAATTCATGAAGCGGCCAAAAAGAAAAGTCCAACGCAATGGGCCAACAACGAGCGAATTCCCCGGGTCGAAAATATTCGGGAATCGGAAAAACTTTGTTCGGTTGTCAAATAAAAGATCGAAGTCTCACGGTAACTCCTTTGTAGGAGCTTATTATTGAACAAAACCTAAGAAACGATACAAAATGGTTTCGAAATCAACAGGTTAATCTTAAACGTAACGGAATTTCGCGACTTAATTTAACAAATGTGTGTTTTTTTTGTGTGTTTAATTATAGTAAATGCTTAAAGTTAAGTTCCTTATCAGGGAACGCGACGCAGCGCTGTCTACCAGCCACGTCACGCTTCCGTGTCCTCGAAATTAACCTATTAGTCACTTTCACAAACGCACGCACATGGCCCAAAATCGAAACATTAATATAATGGAAAATATTCTACAATATCTCTCTCTCTCACCAATCGAAGTCACACATCGTTCCGCAGATCTGCCGTGTCGGTCTCGGATACACAAAAAAAAAATGAGAAGAAAAACGAAAACCCCAATTTATATCGCGCACTTGAAACGGAACCCCGCAAATTTCCCACCACCAGGCTGCGGGCGCTACCCGAGAAATTTCCCGTGGTCTAAGCCGTTTCTTATGCGCCGATGAGTCCGGCCGGAACTCACCAAAACCCGGGGACCTGGGGTAGTCGAGCTACTATCGCCCAAGGTTGGCCCGGGTCTCGGCTCGTGGCAAGGCCAGGCCTAATCGATCCACAAGCCGGTTGTCTAAACCCCAAATTTCAGAAAACGACACTTTAATAACCCGAACCGCACAGCAACCGCGAAACGATACGATAAGGGATCAAAGATGGAACAAAGCCGACGGCGAAAATACTCGAACGCGCTACAACTTCCGCGCTACAACACGCGACACAAAAGTTCGACAGGGACCCGTATCTTGTCGGCAACGGCTGGAAGAATACAGGACGAGCTCCTCCGGGTGTCTACTTTTATACTCGTTATGCCACCAGAAAATGGACTCCCACTTGCTGGTACTCGGTGGTCTCTCTCCGATGAGCAGGCTTGCATGGAAATCTCCTTGTTGTCGGTAATGTGGGGGATATCCACGATACGGAGACGAAAGCACGTGATGCTCAGGGATGACGTTATTCCGCCTAGTAACCGATCAGCCAAGAAATTTTTGCCGCCATAAGTTCCCTCGAAATAATACCATGTTTCCAAATTTATATGGAGCGTGGAGATTCCTGGTGAACGGAACTCGGCACGGGATAACGACAGTTGTAAGGTTATCGTATGGCAACGTAACAGCAGTAGAATGGCAACGAGACGGCAACAGAGCGGCAACAGAACGGTAACAGTACAGCAAAGGAATAGCGACTGAGCGATAGACAGCCAGATAACGACAACCTACGTAAAAAAAACGTCTTGTGGAGATTTTTGCAGGTCCCTCAAGTGCTCGTGGACCAGTGATCAACTTCAACCCTTTGTAGAGCTCCAAAACTCGACGACATCAACGACGATGCCAGCAAGATAAAATCCACAATTATTTCAAGATACAAAATCGGAAGTGTAGCGACACGATAATTTGGAAAAAGCCTAGTTCTTAACTACTAATCGTCTTAAATATAATCGAAGTCAGTTATTAACAATCTCGATACTGAAATGACAATAATTAATGTTACTCTCCCCGATAATTGACTTGGTGAACTGCAAACAAACGAATTTTGCCTAAAGTGTAGTTTTGGAAACTTCTAGAAAGTTCCCGTTCTTAAAACTAAAATGAAGACTCGAGTTTTCGAGATCAAAATATAACTTTAACAAAGGTAGAGGACACGGAACACGTGTGCCGACAAGATACGATATTTCTTCCCCCCTTGTGGAATCGAACAAAGGCCGGCCTCGAGTTTTTCCCCAAAGATCAAAACAACGCGCGTGGAAATTCAGCTTGATGCGCGCATTCCTTGCCC
>JAPYZK010000571.1:0-25047 GCA_030522785.1 Platygaster equestris
AATTTTTTGGAGGCAGCGGGATTTGAACTTGCGACCTTTGCATCAGAAATCCGATAGTCAACTTTCTTGCCCATCAAATCTATGTCAATTTGGATGCTTATTTTCAATTTGAGTTAAAGAATTTTCAAATTCTGTAAAATCATATGTTTTCACGTTTTGTAGTTGTTAAAAAACGTTACGAACATGATTTTCTATTCCCTTGTGTAATAAAAACGTATCAAATGTAACTATTAAGAGAAATTCCTTATATCAGGAAAGTTTTTTTCACAAAAATATAAAACTTTTATGAAAATCGCGAAGTTTTCATAAAAATAAAGGTTTTATAAGAAAATTTGGAGGCTTTCAGTTGTTTTTATACAGATTAATTGTATGAAAATCTTGACAGATTTTATAAAAAAATTTTTTTTCATAAAGTTTTCATAAAACCATTCTATAAAAATCGAAAAATTTAAATAACGTATATAAAATCGACTTACAAGGGAACAAATTTTTGTAAATAATTCACTGATTTTATAAAAATTTTTTCTGTTTTTATTATGGTTTTCCGGAATGTTTTTGACCATAATGAAAGTTGCTATAAATTTGTTCAATTGATATATTTTTTGAAATTTTACTGAAATTTTTTTTGATTACTGGAGATTCAACCATGGAAAGTTTAAATATTCAAAAATTTTCATTTTCAAAGTTCTGAATTAAATTCTTCAGTTTTATTGTATAAATTCTGAACATTTGAATTTGTTTGATACGGAAATTTTAAATTCTTTTGAATTCAAAGTCCAAAATGTTCGTATTTTTCACACTTTTACACTTTTGAAATTTCGAAAGTTATATTTCTAACATGGAAAATCTCTATTTTAGATATATTAATCTTTTGACTTCTTGAATTTTATTTTCTTCGGTTTTTTTGATTCCAGAGTTCTTCATTTTTCAACATTGAAATTATTTCTATATGAATTAAAATTTTGAAGATTTTAGATTTCTGTAACACTGAATTTTTCAAATTCTATAATTCGTAATAGTAATAGTTTCGCAGTTTCGAAGAAATAACAATTTTTTTTCCAAATATTTGATTTAATTCCGATCTGACCTTCACTTTTTCATGATTAAGAAAAAAAAAAAAAAAATCAACAAACATCGAAATTCCTGTTCCAGGTGATTCCTATCAACACCAATTTTGGCCTCATTCAATGGATCAACGACACCAAGTCCCTCAACAACTTCATGACCTTCATTGAGAAAGAAACCACCATTCGCGACCTCTGCGACTCCTACCGAAAATGGATAAAAAACGCTTGCAAAAAAGAAGCCCCGGTTTCCCACCAGTACAAGGAGGCCCTGAAAAAGTACACGGCCAAACAAGTCCGCGAAGAAATACAAAAACTCACCAACCAAATCGACCAACACCTTTTACGCAAAACCTTCGAAACCGTGAGTTCCTCCTCGGAATGCTTTGTGACCTTGAGGCAGAATTTCGTGACCTCGTACGCGACGATGTGCATCGCCCACTGGATTTTGGGCATCGGTGATCGACATTTGGATAACACCCTGGTCAAGGTCAAATCCGGGAGATGCGTCGGCATCGATTTTGGCTTGGCTTTCGGAGCAGGGGTCGACCAAAGCATCCCGGAGTTGATGCCTTTCCGACTGACGCCGCAAATTTTGGGACTTTTGAAGCCTTTCACCGAGAACGACCTTTTGGGCATCACGATGACTCATGTTTTGAGGGCCTTGAGGAGGGAAAATGGGCCTCTTTTAGCGTGTTTGGATATTTTTGTTAACGAGCCTTTGAACTGGGCGGAGTACGTTAACAAGTTGGCGAAGAAAAATGAGGAAATCGAGCAGGGTGAGAATAATAAAAGCGTTGTTTTACTTTTAGTTCTGAAATTTGTAAAGTTATAAGGTTGCAAAAAACCTTGTAAGATGTTACGAATGTCTTGTAAAGTTCTTATACAAATCTTGTAAGTTTTATGAAAAATTGTAGTTGTTTATCGAGAGCGAAAATTGAAATTATAAACATTTGAAGAAGATATTTAATTTCTTTTTTCTTTTTTCAGACGTCGAGTGGCTTCCAAAGCGCAAACTTCAAACAGTGAACGAAAAACTGAACGGAATGAAACCATGTTCCATCACACTGCAAGAACTCAAAATGAAAAATAATTTCATTCAAAAACACATTTCGATCGTCAATGGGACAGACGAGGACCATGAAACAAAGAGAAAACATTTCAAAGACGAGGATTTATCTCCTGAAGAACAAGTAAACTATTTTTTCGCTTTCGACAATCCTTCATGTAGCTATCAATTTTTTTATTATAATGTTATAATTATTTATTCCAGGTTCAATGTCTTCTGGACCAGGCTACGGACTTGAATATCCTGGGTCGTACTTTTGTTGGTTGGATGCCGTGGATGTAATTCATCTGAAGAAAAATAATCCATTATCATGTACATTTTCATTAAGATTCTAAAGGTGGTTTTCTACCCTGATATCTTTGATTCTTATAAAATTTTTTTATAAGGTCGACCTTATAAAAATCGTACATAAAAAAATGGTTGAAAAAATTATCTAGGAAGAAAATTTTTTTCTCGTAAGGTTTTTATAAGGTCAACCATATAAAAGTGGTGAATTTGATAAGATTTTGCTAACGTCAACCTTAAAAGGAAATCTTATAAGATTCTGGAATTTTTATAATATGTGACGTGCGCCGAAGAAAGGGGGCTTACTCTGCATGGCATGATTTTACAGGATGAGCGATCGCAGCTCAGCCTGTGCATTGGAGGCATAGGAGAAAGGGAACTTCAACAAAAGTTCTGTTCCAAAATAACGCTCAAATAAATTTGTTGAATGTTTCATTTGAAAGAGCAAGTGAAAAACTATCGATTCATGTAGAAATCGAAAAATTGATTTTTTCAGAGTAAGCCCCCTTTCTTCGGCGCACGTCACATATGAAAGTCTCTGGGGATATAGACTGTAAAAAGTGTGTGGTTTTAAACTTATTTTTATACATTTTTCTCGTACATTAATCTGTAGTGTATGAATTTAAATGTCATATTTTTATTAATTTGTATGAATTTTAACGAGAGTTAAATAAAACTCATTTGTGTCCAGTGATTTATTCGTTAAAAAACGTTTTCGATTTATTATGATGACAGCAGAGAATATTACGTCATCGTCATGACTTTTCTTCAAAATGATAACTAAAAAAGACTTGCTATAGAAAACAATTGAATATGTATATTTATTTTATTTTATTTTATTGATAGTCTAAATTGGAGCTGTCAACTAGTTGCTCGAACTTGAATTCGAATATTTCCCGCGCAACAGTGATACCACCACAAAGACCGAAAAGTTCCTGTCATTTCCTTCGCCTTTCCCCCTCGCAACAGAGGCACCACTACATGAAAAAAACAATACGGCGACTGACGGCGACCCTCTTTCGTCCTTGTTCGTCCTCTTTCATCTATTGAGCAGCGAAGTTTCGCTGATCAATAAAGTTTGTAAGGATCAGTTGATCTCCCACCGTCAAAATGGTTCAAAAAAAGGTAAAATGCCTGCAGATTCTAATTCTACAAGTATTTTTTGACATGAATTTCGCGTTTGCCGGAAATAATTGCTGCAAGTGTCACATGTTCTAGTGATGGATTACGCTGCTGTGATAGTTGAATTCGATGTTTTAGTTAATTTTTACTGAAAAATGCTTTGTGATCGTTATTCGTTGTTATTCGCGAGTAATTAAACGTGCAATTTGGATTTTAGCCGAAGAAGAAGACGGGGAAGAAAGTCGCGGCCGCTCCGCTGGCTGTCAAAAAAGTCGAGGTTAAAAAGGTTACCAACCCTCTCTTCGAGAAGCGCCCGAGGAATTTTGGAATTGGTGAGTTACCTCTGTGTATACGAAAAAATTTGATTGTTCAAAGGTCATTGCTAAAACGAAGGTTTTTGCGTTTGTTTACATTCGGGTTTGGAATGTTTTGAAGCAAGTGACCTAACCTAGAAAATTCGTGAAAAATTGGTCGATGCGGTAGTTGATGTTTTTGAGAATGTTCCTCCAATTTTGGTATATAAGCGAGTCAGTAAGGTCGATAATGTTCTTGATGGTGTACTTTTGCTTGACTTGACTGTTTGTTGTCAATAGTTATTTTGATTGCGAGTTTTTCCAGGCTTGGAGAATGTATGATTTTAGGAAATTTTGGTATGCAGTGAAATAAGAATTGAATTACGGGCATTACTAAAATTGACGTTCGGTAATTATTATTTTAAATTGACGATATCTTGATGAGATCTAGTTCTCGTTGTTTTTTTGTTGATAATTTGATATACCTAAAATGTATGATTTTGCTCTATGATTTTTTATTTCGCTCTCACGTAATTTTTTTATATTCTGTACAGAAATGGCACATTTCCTATCTGGAACTATATATTCAATGGTTCTGATTTTTTAATGTTACTTTCGTATATTTGCAGGGCAGGACATTCAGCCCAAGAGAGATCTTACCAGATTCGTGAAATGGCCAAAATACATCCGCATTCAGCGTCAAAAAGCCATCCTCTACAAAAGGCTGAAGGTACCGCCTCCAATCAACCAATTCACCCAAACTCTGGACAAAACAACAGGTGAAAACTTTATAACGCTATCACTATTTTGGATAATGATTCAGAGTACAAGACAGCCAAAAAATCTCGCTTAAAGATCTGTATATACAAATTTTAAAATTATGAGCAGTTGAAAAATTGGCATGTTTTGAATCAAGAAATACTGTTTATTCAAAAATCCAGTGTAAAACCAGATGTTGAAAAACTTGAAATAATAGTAGTAAAGGCAAAGATAACAAATGTCGAGAATTTCTTTCAATTTTTTGTATGTGTTTCAATGTGAGCAATGTAATGAATCTCCAAATGTTACAAACATGTATTTTTCAGCCACCGCGTTGTTCAAAATTTTGGAAAAATATCGCCCTGAGAGCAAGGAAATAAAAATGAAGCGTTTGAAGAAAAAAGCGGAAGCCAAGATTGCCAAGAAAGAGGAGACCCCCGTAAGACGCCCAAATGTAATCAAAAGTGGCTGCAACAGAGTGACAACGCTCATTGAACAGAAAAAAGCCCAATTGGTCGTCATTGCTCATGATGTTGATCCCATCGAGGTACATTTGTTATTTTTCACAACTAGAAATTTAAAAATATACATTCCAAGTAATTGATTCAGTTTAAATTGAAAAAAGTTGTTTTTTAATTAGTCAGCAGTTGACCAAAATTGTTTTTGCACAACTAAAATGTAATTTTATGAGGTGAAATTTCCATTTGCTCATGATTATAATTCTTAGCACCTAAATTACGTAATTTTACCATAAGCACTATTTCTGTTTTTTGCAACAAGTTAGATTTAAATGGAAGATCTATTTTTATACTCGACATATGTATTTTCAATGATGTTTTTGAATTTCTTCACCTGACGACATGTTAAACATTGAATATGTCAAAGGATGAAACTTGACACCTGAGATTGTTTTTCAAACAATTTTTTTCTTGTTGCTCTTGAAGTTTGTAAGTATTTCATTATTCGTTTACTTACAGATCGTTCTGTTTTTGCCTGCTTTGTGCCGCAAAATGGGAGTACCCTATTGTATTATCAAAGGAAAAGCTCGTTTGGGACGTCTTGTGAGGAGGAAGACCTGCACAGCTATTGCTATTACTCAGGTTTATAGATATTGCTCTTCTTCTCGAACAGAAATTCATCTTTACCATGAACATGAAAAATGATTCAAACAATGTTTTTCTTTGTTATAGGTTGATGCTGGTGACAAAGCCAACTTAGCCAAGGTTGCGGAAGCGATCAAAACGAACTACAACGATCGTTATGATGAAATCAGGCGTAACTGGGGCGGTGGTGAGCTAGGCAGCAAGTCCAAGGCTAGAATTGCAAAAGTGGAGAAGGCCAAGGCCAAGGAATTGGCACAGAAGCAAGGTTAATTTGTACGTTTACAAAGAAATAAAATACTATAAAATGATATAAGTTACTTTTTTTTATTATTGAAACGAAACTTGCTTACAACTCTTTGTTGTTCCCAAAACTTTTCTAAAGGAAAATTTCAAGTCGGATTATAAACTGATAATAAATATATTATTAGCAAACAATTTGATGTTTAAAGCTGTAAATAAAACTTGGCTAGGATTTCACATTCGTTTTTTAATAAGTTTCTCCAGTCTTTTTATTCTGCCCGCTTCGTGTTCGGGGCTGTCTTGAGCAACGTTGGATGCAGATTCTATGGACTCTTGGGTGCTCGCTCTATGCTTGAATTCTTCGAGTAATTGGGTTTGTTCTGTTTTCTTCAGCCCCTGAAAAGAAAATGTTCATTTTGTTTAATGGCGAAATCTAAAACGAAGCTCTAAAATATTTCGAAAACTAGCAACTGGGAGCAGTAAATACATTCGTTCTAGATTAGTCATTACTTAAATATGTGCACATTTTGATTCATGCATCTGAAAAGTAGTTACACTACGAATTGTGGTTTCTTTCAATTAACTTGTGAAAAATATACCTTCATATCCAGAATTTTTTGAAATTCTGCAATTTGAAGATCTGGCAGCAATTTCCTGCACTGAGTGACAAAGGCACTGGGTGATTCAATCAACGTCATGACAACTTTCAAGATCATTTCTGCTTTTGCCATTCCTTTCACTACGACCTTTATAAATAATACATGATTATTGAAACCCATATTACATGAAAAATTGCAAATAACTGTTTTTGCTTCTGAAAATCTCTGTCTTGAAAACCATTGATTATGTCTTGAGCTCAATCATTATGTTGATCAGCCTTCTTTTTTTTTTTTTTTTATCAAAAACCACGTACAATTGTGCGTACTTTTTCCTTGGACGATAAAATAAAGTGGAATAATCATTTTTCAACTCGAATTAGTAGAAGAACAATTTTTCCACTAGTTGCAAAATGTACTATCTTGGTCGAGTAAATACCTTTGTGTAGGTCGCCGGTGCTTTTCTCTGTACTTGACAACCAGTTGAAGGAAGATCCAGAAGAGCAGTTTTTAACATGTGAACGTCGAGCAACAATTGCTCAGCTCCAACTGTACTCAGTGGTTTGCATTTGTGTAAGTGTTGCACAATTTTTGGAATGAACGAACTGTAAGTATCAAACTGATTACTATATCAACTCTAATTATACTTGAGTCATGAGAAAATTCTATAATGAATATTATAGATTATAGTTTATCCAAATCACAAGATTTCTTTACAGTGATAGCTAGTTTGATTACATTATCTAATGCTACCAAAAATTATTCTACTGTTGAAAAAGTATGATTTTAGTATTTGGAACTGAATATGGGAAAATTGTGAATAGTGTTGTTACCTGACAAATTTCACACAAAGTTGAGTAAAATATTTTCGACAGGAAGATAACCTGTCCCTGATGGTAGGAATGATTTGTCTGAGGTGCGTTACGATGGTGCTAACGTAACTGCTTTGATCTCCAACTGTTGATATTGAACTCCACTGCATCTGCAGAACAATTTTATTACATGGTTGAATGTTCAATGATTGAATGGTTTTATGCAATAACCATTTCTGATTACTTTGGTCATAACTGTGAGAGCAGGTTCGCAAGCAGATTCCAGGTCCTGTACCAAAAGTTGAATGCAGTTTGAAATCACACTGAAAATAATGTTATAAATAATATTATGATTCAGTAAGGATTACAGTTGTGTAAGTTATCTTGGAGAAATTGAACTCATGACAATGTCTCCACTTTCATTCACATACTTGTGGAAAATGTCCTGTTCCTGTGATAGATTTATTTGGTCAGCATACATTTTGTCTGTTTTGCCCTTGAGTTTTTCTTCTAGCTGTTGGGTTGTTTCAAGGCAGTATTCTGCTGTCGTTAAAATACTGAAATTTATCGAATTTTTTAATTACATAATTTGTATCGACACTGGTTTTTAAAATAGGAAAAGATGGTTTACCAACAAATACGGGACTGTTCCTCTTTGTTGAACCTCGTACTTTCCCCTTCTTTCAACAAACTTTGGAAATTTTGAATCAGTCCAGCTGTGGACAAATCCCGAATATCTCGAGTTATGTTACTCATGCTCGTACCAATTCCGACACTTCCTCCGATTCTGTAAACAATACGTACATTGATTGCAGTAAACAAAGAAATGAATTATATTCCTTTCACTAATATCGTACAATGAAAAAAGCACATCGACTGATAGCAATTTATGTCGAAAATAATTACATTAATTATATTAATTTCGAGTTGTTACATGAATACGTGCTTTTTTCAGCAGATACCAGATATGATGAACATGTTTATCTTTGTACTTTGGTAAATTATTTTGCAAAATTTTCATTGCATATTCCCGGAGATATTTCTGAAAAGTTTCAGCGAGACTCGGCATAATGAGACCGGTGCTGAGTTGTGTCGATTGTAGCATACAATTTTTGTAAAACACGAAAAGGTCGGCGCAGGAAGACAAAACTGTGCTCGCTCCTTCAATATCTTCAGAATCTTTTGATCCTGGAGGCTGATTTTTGTACCCATTAACGAATTTTTCCATCAATTCCGACAGATTTTTATCCAAATTTTCGATGTAAATATACAAGTACGGTTCAAAACACCGGCCGATCAAATTTGCGAATGGTGAAATAACGTGTTTTTCGTTTTCCACCTGGAAAAAATTGTTCGAAGAAATGTTGATACATAAATTAATTTTTTGGCCGACGGAAGAAATACAAATCCATGCACAACAATTTACGTCACCTTCACTTCTGTTTGCTCTTCGAAAGGGTTCCCAGGTGCGTTGTTCTCCTCAAACGGATTTCCAGGCGCACTATCTTCAGAAACTTTTTCACTCGGTACAGAATTTCGTTCTCGAGCAGGGTTTTCAAGGGTGACTCCGGAAAATCGTTTCGACAGCAAACTCTCGAAATTGTTAGTCCTTTGTATAGCGAAAAGCAAAAGTTTCACGTCGATATCCGAACGTCGTTTGTGCATCAATTTTGTCAAATCTTCTCGAGTCACCCGACAAAAATGCACTGCTATTCTTTCGGAAATTTCCCAATCGCGGGGAAAAATCATGCCGAATTTGGATTCGAAATCTAGAAGGTGTTTTTTGATCCACGCGTATCGTCGGTCGATTTTGTCTAGCCACGCGAAATCTTGGTCCTCGCTGAATAAATGTGCGTACTCTTGGAGTTGCATGTCAACGAACCAAGCCAAAAGGTCTTTCCTGAATAATCGTAATTACTTATTCAATGTTTTTACAGCCCTGAGTATATTAAATCTAATTCTTAAAGTCAACAATTGATGAACTCCAAACTTAATTTTCATCAACGATTGCTCACTTTACTTTTGGGTCTAGAATTGACAGCACCAAGCAGCCTTTTGTCAATTGGGTGAATTGTTTAGGATTTTGTCCAGAAAAAGCCTCCTTAAAATCAGCCGTTATTCGTTGTGCGAGTTCGACGTTAATTTGATGTACCTGAAAAGGGATGAAACTCATAATGGAATTTTACAACAGTTATAAACCAAGTTCTGAAATACTTTTAATTTCACAAACTTCATCAGAAAGTTGTTTTATCTGTGGAATATCCATGTAACCACTGAAATGTTGCATTACTTCTGTTATTGCTTGTAACGGTAAAATTATTTCTCCGTACTGCTTTTTCTGGGTTAAAACTCTGTAATAAGGAATAAATATTTTAATAATTATTTAAAATAATATATTCTTGAGTATTGAGATAATTGAGATTGACAATATTTAATTAATAAATGTATTCAGTTCAAATACACAAAACTGAAAATGTTCTAATTCACAGCAATCGATTGAAAAATATTTACTTCAGACTATCAACTCCTTCGACCAGCATATGCAAATGGTTTAAAGCTGTTATCGAAGAAGTGAGATTCCTTTTTGCGAAGTCTAATTGTTTTATGTCTCTTGTTATTTCTTTTACTGCTTCTTCCGATCTTTCCGCTTTGTCCTTGATATCCTTTATGTGGACGAAAAGTTGTTTTATGACTTTTTGCGCATCTTCCAAAGCTGCTCTTCCGTCCTGGCCAACATTAGTTTGACCCCGGACGACGGACCGAATTTGTTTGTCTATGTAATGAATTTTTACTTCCATTTTCGCAACTTCGTCATCGATGTTCGACAGCGATTGTTCGGTAGGAAATAACGAATTTATGTAATCGATCGTGTTAAAATTGGGCTGATCCAGTGGATCGTCACTTGGTAGCACCTAAAAATAATAAGGTAAATGGTAGCTATTCACATCGTAACATATTTAATTTTATTTTTATTTCTAGATGTAAATTACAACCTTTTCGATGACACTTTGAACACTTGGTGGAAACAAGTAAATCGTTGATTGCATTTCTTCGATGTCATTGTCTTCTTGGTTATCCATGATTTTATGGGGTGTAGAATGAAAAATATTGTTCAATGATTATTTCTTACTGAAAGTTAACGTGAACATCAGTCGAAGATTCAACAAATACATGGGAGTAGAATCAGAATGTGATCGTTTCGAATATTATTAGCTTTATTGATGTTTGTCGATGCAATTTGACGTTGTTTTTGTTGTTACACTCACTGACAACTGCTGACAACTAACAAGCGATAACAACTTGTCAATATTGTCACGCATTGTCACGTTTTGACGTCGCACCCACCCGTTTTTATATATATATATGTGGGTGTGATATATATGTATTACATATCTATAATGTGTAATAGCTGACTATAAAAAAAATGTCAGCCATTTTTGTAGTACAGCTTTTATCAGCAAGCAGGGAAGGCGGAGCACCCAGGCGGGGTAACCGACTATACTGACAGAGCCAACAGTCACCAACCGCCACCAACCGCCACTTTGTCGTCGCCGCCTCGAGAAAAGTTATATAATCGGCGTACACTGCTATTGTCAGTGATTGTCAGTTTTGTCAGGGTTGTCAGTGCTCGGGATGTGTAAATAAAACGTCTTGCCAGATCTTATTAACAAACAAATTAAAACAAATCTTGTGTCGAACTGATTGTGATTTAATTTAATCTCGTGATTCAAAAACAAAAAACATTGAGTAATAATGATATAATTATCCTTTGTCAAGTGAAGTGCATTTGGAAATAATTATTATCTAAGGTAATTTTTAGAAGTTTTTTCTTTCTATTTTACTGCAGCAAATCATAACGGTTACATTCGTGAAAACTATGGCAATTAATTATCATGCGTTTTTCATCTTGGATTGCATGATTGAAGTTTGCGAATCCTGCGTCACAGTTATCTGTGTCCTGTAGTTTTATGAAATGATACACGCTATTATACATCTAGCATACGGAAAATTGCGTATGGTAGAATATTGTATACATCGCTGAAAAAACGTTCAAACATTTTTCAAAGATTAATTCATCACGTGAGAAAATATTAAAGATAAATACTGCGACTTTTGTTATAATTCAATGTTTCAAACTCTGACAATTGAATTGTCATTTAAATTTATCATTTTTGCGGGGAAAGTGAAAAAGACGATTTTTTTCGATGTTTTTCTTCGATGTATTTTTTATTATTTTCTTCTACCGTTAATGTGTACTTAAAAAAAAACGGTACTTCGATAGCAGTAAAATTTTTTTTGAGTTTTTGAATATACATTTTGAAGAGTTTTGAATTTCCAAAATAAAATATTTCAACATTCTGAAAATTTTCGAATTTTTATATTTGGATTAGTTTAAAAGTAAAAATGATTCAGAATTAGATAGACTACTTATGATTTTCAATAACAAAACTGTAAATTACATTAATTATAGAAGTATACATTATTTTAAATTACAATAGTTACGTCTCCGCACTTATGTTTATTTTTGCAAACTGTAAGAGTATTGCATTATTTTCAATTTTTTCACAGGTAAATAAACAAAAATTTGAAAATGGCTACAGGAGGGGGAAGTACTTTTATCAGCAAACCAGCAAGAGGTTGGCTACATCCAGATAATCTCATTAGTAAAGAAGGAATTACATATGCAGTTCGGGTATATACTTTATTTTTAACATTTATCTAAAATAATCACATACATGTATTGAACAAACTTTAACATTTGAAAAGATTTTTACCAGAAAAAGAGAATGAAGATTCAAGAATTTCCACTCGCGAAAAATGATCAATCTTCACAAAATTATCAATCATAAATAATTCAAAAAATTAATTAAATAAGATTATCAAAAATTACAAATTTTTCAGTTTTATCATGATCCGAATACATTTCTGAGAATTTGAAAAAATTGTATAACTTTTTCACAAAATCAAGATTGCTTGTTTTTTTCAACTTTTATGAAATTCTAGAATGATAACATAATTTCGAGGGTTTATTTAGCTAGGTTTGAAAATTAATACACAGTAATTATTCATCAATTTGAGTATATTATTACATGTTATTCAAAATTGACATTTTTGCTGGTATGGATATGATCAAAACGTATTATTGCCAAAAAATGATTATAATGATCAGATATTGGTTTGATTTACTGTATGATAAACTTTTGAATCTTATGTTAGGAGTAACATGATTTATTTATATTTTTGCAGTACATTGGATGCTTGGAAATCTATACGTCGATGAAAAGTTTGGATTTTGAAACTAGATCTGCTGTTGCCAAGTGAGTGTCTTCTGTAAATAACAATTTTCATCAATTTTGTATTTAGTTGTATCTTTCCAAAAAAAAAATGTAAAAATATTGCTAAATACCATAATGCAGTCTTTTACAATTATAAAAAGGCTAATTTAATTTAATATAATTTAAAAAAAAATAAATTGTAATAAAGTTCAAATAACGAGTTTAATTGAATTGAAAGTATAAATTCAAGTTCAAGAAAACTAACTTGATGTTAATCGTAATGAACAGAGTGTATATTATCTTATTTTCGGATTTCAAATTCTATTATCTGAATTCAAAAACTACAGATTTTGAAATATTTGAGTCAATGGAGTTTCCATTAATAATTGGGTGTTATTGATTTCGGAGATTTATAACCCTTTGAATTTGCAGGCGTGTGCAGATTTAATCATGTGGAAATTTTCGTGATTTTTAAATTTCTATATTTTCTGTACATACAAAATCTCTTTATGTATTATTAAATACTAATTTGTACACTTTTTTATACAAAATTAAAAATGTCTGTTTTTGAGTGAACATTTCTAAGTTTCCAAGTTGAAAATTTGTCAAATTTTGAGAAATAGTTGTAGAAATTTTTGACAAATATAATTCACATGTTAGAGTTATTTAAACTTTTAATGTTTTTTTCGCAAATTTTTCAATTTGTGCATTTCTACGTTTTTACATTATCATCCTCAAATTTTTTAGTGTTGAATTGTTTCAATGTTTGAAAATGTCGTATATAATTTTTTAATTCCATTCTCTACTTTGAACATTCGAAACTTTATAAATTCGAAATTGTTAAACTTCATGAAACTTAGAACACAAAAATATGAGTTCAAAAATTTGCACATGAAAATAGAATAAATTTCATCAATTATGATGAACTGTAATTTTCAAATCAGTTTTTTCAATTAAAAAATTAACTTACTTCAAACATTTTATTCTTTACTACACTATCTTCAAATTATCTTATTTTATTGCAGAGAATGTATAAATAGAGTTTGCGAAGCTGCTGGTCTGAAATCAGCGGACAAAAAAAGAAGGGTAAATTACTTCCCAAACTATGCTTCCATGAGGTTTCTTGACGTGATTTGAAATTTTTTCGTCGAACAGAAGAATAATTTTTCTGTTCGATGAAAAAATAAGCAATCAAATAATGTTAAGTTATTTCTAACGTTAATAATTATGGAGAAATTTTTTGTATGAGAAAATGTGTCATGTGTGAATTTTAATGTAGATATTCAGTGGAAGTAAATTTTCAAATTCATTATTTGATTTGTACTTTTTAGGTGGACAGAAAAGTATTGAGAGCCATCGCGGACAAGCCTTGCATGGAACACGCTGGAACCAATATAAACCTCACAATTAGCAGTTGCAGTCTTGCGTTAACTGTCCTCGAAACCGGACACGTAATAGCCAAACATGAAATGCCAAGAATTTCGTTCGCATCTGGTGGCGATGCGGTATGGGGTCCTCCCCTTTTTAAACGTTAATTGTAAACTATTCATTATTTGATTTTCTCCTCTTTTTGAACATTCATTACTTATATGAAATTCTGTACAATCTTTATACAAATCTTTTTAAAGTTTGTGAACTCCTTGTAAAATTTTGATTCTTCTAAAGCAATCTCGTAACGTTTATTTTCTTAGGAATTAATATGATTAAATTATATTAATTTTTGTATATTTTATATATTATAATGATTAATATATATCAATATCTTTTGAGGCGATTTTCTAAAATCTTGACGGTTTTTAATCTTTATCAAGTGTTCAACATTTTGAATTGGAACACTTCATATACGAAGTTATATAGGGAGTAAATTGAAAAATTTTCGCGAATGAGCGAGCGGAATAAAATTTTTCAGCGAATTCGACATTTTTCAAATTATAAAATTGTTTAAAATCATGATAAAATGAAATTTTCAAAAATGCTGGAAGTTAAGTAATTTTTGTATTTACGAAACTTTGAAATTTTTGCGTATTTACAAATGTTTCGAGATTGTTAAATTTATATAATTTTTTGAAATGATCACAATTTTGCGAATTATAGAATTTTTAATATTTTCCAAAGTATAAAAATTTGTAAAGCATTCAAATTTTTCAAAATCCTTGAAAGTTTCGAAATTATCGAAACTTTTAGAATTATACAAATTTTCCAAATTCTAAAAATTGCCAGTTTCCTCGGAATTTTCAAAATTTGTAAGTTTCTAGACAATTTTAATTTTCAAAATTTACGAAATTTTCAAAATTGACAAAATTTCAAATATTGTCAGAATTCTCAAACATTTTTAGTATCTCTAAAATGTTAAAATTCTAAAAATTTTCATAATTCTCAAAATATTCAAATTTCTGAACATCTGTTTAATTCTCAAGAATTTCGAGATGATCAAACTTTTCAAAATCTCGAAAATTCTCAAAATTTTTGGAATTCTTCAACGTCGTGCAATTTTAGAAATTTTCTAAATTTTAAGAAATTTCAAATGTTTAAAAACCTCAACGTTTAAAGTTCCAAAATTGCAAATACTGTTCTACTTTTACCGTGTGTGCCATGACACACACACATTTTTTTAGACAGATTTTTTTAAAGATTCACATATAAGGTTTTCGAAACTTTTCTAAAGTCTTCCGAGTTTTTAGAAATTTTTTTCCACCTTCTTCAATTTGAGGAAAACGTTAGAATTAAAAGAAAATGAAAAAAATTCGAAAACCAACTTTCATTTTTTATTTTAAAAAATGTTAGAAAAGTTTTATAAGGTCACTTTATAAAATATAGCATATAAAATTTGCATAAATTCACCTTATGAATTATCTTATAAGACAGCTTATAATGTATGTAAAAAATGCGTACCCTGATTCCATTGGACAGAGTAAATTTTAGTGTTTTAGATTCAGCAGTTTTTTTTTTATATTAGAAAAAATGTGGATTTCATTACTTCATTCAACTTCTCACTGTAATTTATTGTAATTCGAAAATCTGTTTAAATTCCAGGAAATTTTGGATTTTGTTGCTTACGTAGCAAAAAACATTCAGGAATGGAGAGCTTGCTACGTCCTCGAATGTGGAGGTGGTTTGGCACAAGACGTTATTGCTACAATTGGCCAAGCTTTTGAGTTACGGTTTAAAGAATTTCTTACAAAGCCATCTATACAGTAAGTTTAATTATATAATTATATGGCAATTAATGTATTTGTTGATCATCGAAATCTCATATTTTCAGACTTATCATTAAATATGACATTTTTATGTATTTAATCATAATCATCTGCAATTTATCAGTATTATATATCTATTCAATATTTGGCCGCTAAAATACTTGAATGACGAATTGAAAATTGAACCAAAATAAAGTACCACATTTTAATGTATTGAAAATAATTAATTTTTTAATAATATTCAATTCATCTTGTTGAACTACCTTTATCTTATTTATTTGGTGTTACTAAGTGTCTTGATTTTCAGACGTGCCATGCCAAATCCGTTTATTTTTATTTCTGAATGTTTTGATTTTAAAAAGTTGCAGGTGATTATTCATTTTTCTTGTATTGAAACAAAAAGGAATTTCAGAATATGCTATGAAGAAAGAACATCTGTCTAACGAAATATGGTGACTTTAATTTATTTTTATCATATTGAAATGAACTATTGCGAGTAACATCGAATATTGGCTACAACTTCGAAAATGTATGTTGACTGACTAGAAAAATATTTCTATTTTAACAGTCCAACAATGAATGTTCCAAGAGAAACTGACAGAGATTATTACAATGATCTTCCGGGGAAAGTGCCTCCTGATATTGGCCCCCCTCCTGTGCCTCCCCTACCCGATTCTGAGCGGAAATCATCGAATCAGGATCATGTTTCTTTGTCATCGAACAGTATTCAAAATTCGTCTTTGCTCGAACCTGCGTCAACTTCGAGACGCAAACTCAGCCCACAATGGCCGGGTACATTTTTTATAATTTTTGATTAGTCTGCAACATCGGTATTTAATTTCCATATTTTATTGAATTGTTTTTGTTTGAACTTTTTTGAATTTTCTAGTCATTCTTATTTATTGATTTTTTCATTTATGTATGAAACTTTTTTCTGCGTTTTTCTATTTGACTTTGAATTATCATTTCGTATTTTCTAAATTTTTTTCCCAATTTTCATTTTTGTTTTTCGATTTTTTAAAAGTAATTTTCAATGTTTCTTTTTTTTATTATTTGTTGTTTAATGTTGAATTCTATTTTTTATATTTATTGATATATTGACTTCGATACTTAATAATTATAATCTACACATTTTAAAACTGAAAACAATATTTTATTCTCACCCGATAAAATTTTTCACGGAAATGAAATTTTTTCAGAAACTGGAAACCTCATTGATTTAAACTCTGATGGGACAACGTTCAATTCGAATTTCAATAACGGTATCGAACACAATTACGTTAATGGTAACGTACTTGGGACACATCGCGAAAGTAGGAAAGAATCAGCAACTGTTTTTGACGCTTTTGACATGCGTAAGTATGATTGAGATAGTTATTGTAATTATCTTAATTTGAAACGAAGTTTTGAAGAAATTACATCGCATAAAACTGTTCAACAAATTTTTTTTTCAGCTTGTTGTCCAATTTTTCACAAGATACGTTCATAGTTGAAAAATAAATGGATTATTATAGTAGATAGTTTATTATAATAGATATTTATGGATTAGTGTTTTTTGATCATGAGAAGTTGATCTTAATTTTCAGAGCCTTTCAGCACAGCTATTTCAGAAATGAACCATTTCAGTCCCGAGTTTCAGATTCAGCAGCTGAAACAAGAAATTTGGTTTCATGGCAACATTGGTCGTTCAGAAGCTGAAGCAATGTTGACTAAAGTGAATAATTTTAACAAATCTGATTTAAATAATTAAGTAGGGGCATTTCATAATTTATGGATGGCTCCATTACTGACATTGATTAATTATTTCCTGAATTACAATAAATAATCATTTTTTTTCTCAGGATGGAGATTTTTTGGTACGAGAATCTCAAGGATCACCAGGGCAATATGTTTTGACCGGCATGTATAACAACGTGCCAAAACATTTGCTACTCATCGATCCAGAAGGCGTGGTGAGAAAAAATTTGCATGTATATTGTCAAATACAAAATTATTTACTTGAAATAATTCCGAAAAATTATAAAACGTATGTTTTCGTTGTTTTTTTGTTTTTATTTTGAAGAAAACATTTGAAACTTATATGTATTATGAATAATATGGATCGATCCTTCATAATTATTGGAATTTCTCAAGTATTTGTTCGTACTTTACTTTCCTGAAAAGTTGTTGCAAGTTATTGGAAGTTTCAATAATCAGTAAAATTAGGTTGAATATTATAGTTATCACTGAAAAACAACAGCTTATTAGTTCATTAAATAGTTAACATATAAGCATTAATAAATATTCAATAGCTATTAAAATGTTGTACTCTACATTTTTTATTCGCTTCTCAGGTGCGCACGAAGGATCGAATTTTTGACAGCGTCAGTCACTTGGTGAACCATCACTGCGACAACGCTCTTCCAATAATTTCAGCTGACAGTGCATTAGTTTTAAAATATCCCGTACTTAGACGTGTTTATTAACTCTGACTGCATGAAAAACTCGCTGCAATTTTCTACATACAAATCGAATTTTACCAGCATGGCAATTATTTATACTGTCCAATTAACGAAAAGTTACATGTTTTTAATTAACTCGACATTTTTATACTACTTTTACCGTCAGTTTAGACGATATATTATGTATTAACGGAAATTATTTTTCTATTGAAATAAAAACTCTATACCGAGAAATATTGTGTTTCATTCATTAATAAATAATTAATAAAATGATGCATTCAATTGACATTCCGTGCGTGAGTAACGTGGAGCGTTGAGAACAATTATCAATCGCTCGCGCGGAAAAATTTGTGTCGGCCACCGTATATCGGATATCGGTCCGACATCGGACCGATACTGGACCTATACACGCATGCCTCCGATATTATTTCAAAATCCATCTATTTACAATTCTTAGTTCGGTTGTTTTTTCCCGTGTACCGCATTGACGTTGTACCGCTTTGTCGTACCACCTCGATATTGCCATCCGCGCGATCTATCGGCGAATTTTGTAACTAATGCAGCATCCAAGAACATTTTTAGAAGATTTGTTAAAAATTGACATCTTGTACTGAAGAAAGTTCATTATTCGTAATGTATAATTCTGTTAGTTTGATTTAAATGGAACTGGTGATTAGAAATAAACAATCAAAAATATAATAGGAGATTATAAATCGAACATCCAGAGTGCGTTTTATGAAGAATATTTTATTCTATTTTGTAATTACATACTTTCCTGAAAAAGTATAAAATTAAAACTATCACGTCCTGTAAGTATTGCTCAACACTCGTAAAAATGTATGTATCAAATTTCATACAGTTCAACATTAAATTTCCATAAGATAAAACACTTTTAGATGACTATACATGAAGTACGAGGACAGTATTGTTTCAAATTTTACAAAAATAAACGTATCTCAAGTTTTAACAGGTTTATAAACTTGGACATTGAAAAATACGTATAAAATAAGAAAAATGTGGTTATTTTCAATTAAACTTCGGGCCATGGAGTTCGATGAAACCTTCGAGTGATCGAGGAACACTTCCGTAGTATGGAAGATTGTGCATTTTCACGACCTTTGCTGCCATACATTGTAAGGACAATTTCGTTTCTGTTCGAAGAATAATTTCTGCTACGCCTGAAACATACGAAACGTTGTCATTTTTGATTATTTTGCAATCACGCAAAACTACACTGAATATAAGACAAGTAAAAAAATACGCACCAGTTGTTGATGCTTCATATGGTGTTTTTCCCGAGTTGTTAACAGTGTCCATGTGTGCTCCAGCAGAAATAAGGTTCATCATAATCGAATGTAAAGTCATAAAGTCACTGGAATTGAACGGAAAATTTTTTTAATGCCAATTTTTTATACTAAATATTTCTGATAAACTTTCGCTCAGACAAACTTCTTTTACGTCATGATTTATATTTGAATGGGCAATTTATAAGTATTCCAAAAAGTTTGGAATTCAATGAACTTTCCAATCGATCATAACATTTCTCACATACACAGGGTCACCAAAGGTCACCCAAAGTCACCGTAACAATGGAAAACCTTTTATTTTTCGTGAAATTCAAAGGCAGTTTTTTCTGTGCCATTTTCTAAAATTCGCAAAATGAAGAAACATTTGTTTGAACGTTAAATGAACATTTTCAAATTCACATCGTTTTTTCGCCAAATTTTATGCGGTACTACAAATTTGGGGAACATTGCAAATTTACAGTCTCACTTTTCCAAAAAAATTTAGATCTTCTTAATTATAATATTCTTTCGATGCATCAATTTTTGGTCATCGCACGAAATTTAACAAAATTTGAACATTTCCAGAATTCCATACTATTTGTAATGATAGTCAATTTTGAAAATGGTCAACATTCAATCTTCGTTGATTTAACGAATTTTGGAAAACAGCAAAGGAAAAATAGTACAAAAATTCGATAGGGAATCTATGGTTTATCGTGACAATGACTTCGGGACCAGAAAAATTAAAGAAAAATGCTAAAACGACTATACGATCAAATTCGAATTACATAGATGTTGACACAAAATTCCTCATAATTCTGAAAATTCTCCAGCTAAAACATTTACGCTAATAAACTGTATTTTATTTAGATACAAACTGATTAATTAAAATAATACATACTTTGTTTTAAAAATTATTATTACAATAATCGTTATATTATAATATTATTAATTATTATTATAAAAATTATTCGATAGGTATTACTCCAATAACATAATCACTGCATTTCGTTTACGAACAAACCTTATTGATTTCTGGTAGCGAACAATCACATGAAGAGGAGTATTCCTCTCATTATCCATTGCATTCACGTCAGCTCCGCATTTTATCAAGAGTTTGGCCGTCGCGGCGCAAGGAAACCTAAAAAAGACGAAAATTGTCTCAATACTGAAAAATTAAGCCAATAATTAAAAAAAAAACGTACTTGCAAACATCGTTGGTGTGAAAATCATCGACTGGAGTCCCTGCGTTAACCGCCAAATGTAAGAGCGTTTGACCGTCTTTCAGAGCCAATTTCAGCGCGCATAGTTTGTGCACCAAATAATGAGCTTTGTCGACTTCGAGTTTCGTGTATTCCTTTCTATGCACAGTGAGAACTTTTGTGAGTATCGTGAGTATATACAACGTCGTTGTCAGGTTCAGTTCCAGCTTCTCCTGAAATTTCCAAAACTTCAAGTCAAAACAAACCTTTTTTTTCATTGCTTTTCTTATTCAAGTTCATTAGCTCTTAGTTAATTTCAGTGCCAGTTCGAGAATTTTGCACGAATTAGGAAATTTTTTAATAAGAATGCAAATGTATTGAAACGAATATTTACGTAAGTGATAAACAATAAGTAAGAAATAATGAAAATAATTACAAAAAAACGTATTTCAACAATACAAAATGTTTAATGAAAGTGATTCATTTTAAAATGATAATAAAAATGTCTGAAAATCCTAATTTGTACACTCACAGCATGTTGCTCAGTATCGTCTTTCATATCGAATTTTTCTATCATCGCATTTCCTTTTTCTAATTCTGCGATACAAACTTCCAATACATTTGTGACTTGGGTTACGTGTAGATCGACTCCGCAATGGATCATCTGAGAGAAAACCTATCACAAAATATCCGGTTAATAATACAAACTTGTAAATAAACGAGCATGAACACAAATCGTCTAAAGATCGTCTAATTAAATCTTCGTTGTCCAAAGGCGATCGTCTATAAAAAGATCGTTCGAGATAAATCGCCTATTATGTGATCGCTCATTAAAAGATTGTTTAAAGACGAACATATATGGACAAATTCGATTTTAATTGAAAAGGGACATTTTGACGAGTTTTTCAGGGAACAAGAGAAATTTTTGATACTTTTTTGTAATAAAATTTTCAAATCTCGAAAATTTTCGGGAGCTTTTATAGTAATCTCAGGAAAAAAAATTTCAACGTTTATTGCGAGTTTTTGAAAAAGTGGTAAAACCTTTGGAATATTCGGAAGTTTCTAACAGTTTTAGAAATTTCTGGGAATTTCAGAAAATTTACCGCAAAACTTTGAAAATTCTCGAACGTGTCATCCTTTCGACATTTCCGAACAAACTTCGTGAATTCACATTATAAATCTTAGGCAGTTATAAACTGATCCATGGATTTTCGAAAAAACCAAAAATTTTCAAGTTTTAGACGATTTTAAAAGTGTAGAAAACTTTTAAGAACAACGGAAAGTTTAAGAAACTGTTCAAAAAAATTTGACCATGAATTTTGACGAATTCGTTGAAAATTTCTCAACTTTATGATATAAAAAAAATCATATACCATGTCATTAAGAATTATTCGAGAATTTCGAAATCTATTGAAGATCAATATAAATCATTCGTAAAAAATTGCTAGCACTTTAAATTTCAACAATTTCCAAAATCGAAAAAAACACAATCGAAAAAGAATTTTCGAAAGTTAAAAATACCGCAATTATACAAATTTCTAAAACTCTTAAATCCAAATGAAAATCACTCAAATCATCCGAAATTTTTACTAACTGACGTTGAAATTTTTCAAAATCATTAAAAAGGCTCCGAAACAGAAATGAATCACAAATTTTTTGCAATCAATGAAAACTGTAAAAAATTCTTTTAAAATTCTGAAAACCTTGAATTATTTCATTACTTCAAACGACTGAAGACGATATTTTTAGTTCCAAGAACGATCGCTTGAAAAATTGATACCGTCAAAATTGTGGAAATTCTCTATTATAAGATAGTCTATTTCCTAAATGATTTTCTCTCGTCATACTCAATTATATATTGTGCGACTAATGGGAGAAGGAGAAGATTCCATGAGCGGGAAATTGCTGCACGAGCGTAGCGAGTGCAGTAACACGCGAGTGGAATATTCTCCGTCGACCAATACTCGCACATAATACTTTTCAACAACAGAGAGTAATATGTGATTTCGAGGCCCGCTGAGAGGGTACGAAACAATAGATTACCTGATTGATTGACGCAGCAATCGCCCTTAGAGCGTTGCTACGTACTTTAGGGAGTTGAAAACTAATCATCGCTTTCGTCCCTCTGATTTTCATCGGGATTAATTATGACTGTATTCGACACTTTTGTAAATAATAACAAAAACATTTCAGCAATATACGCAGTTTTGTTGACGTTTCGATATATATGTCGAGTTGCTCGTCCGCCATCTTGTTTCCATTATCGCTGGAAACAAGATGGCGTTAACGTTCAAAATATGACTTTGTTTTATTTATGAATCGCTATATTGCTGTTTGAAAACAATATAAAAATGGAAAGTTAACAATCTTAGACCAACAGCAAAGTGATTATGAGTCGCAATATCCCCGATATTTGCGTAAACGTTCCCTTCACCAACCTATAGGAGAAGTAACTCAACCCATGGGAGAAGTACTCACTTCTCCCAAGGGTTGGATTTACTTCTCCCATGGGTTGGTATTTCTCCCACGCTGTACGTCAACCATCAGGTAATTCATTATTTCTCCCACCCTTAGCAGGGCCCCGAAATTACACATTCCTTGCGGGCGTTGAATAAAGAATTTTATAAGACCTGTGCAAAGCGTAGAAGATCTCTCCCAACGGTATTGCCATTCCCTTGTTTGAGTTGAAGTGCATAAAGCCACAAATCGACGCATCGGTCGAATCGTCTATTGTCCGCCAAAACTGCGCCTCTATAAATTATCGAGTGAGGAACTTCTGGATTTTTGGGGCCTTTTTGAAAATCGAAAATAAATATAAATGTTCGACTCCATTTTTTCTCTTAATTTTTCAATATTTTGTTAGTACTCGTAGAGTAAATTTGTTGTTATGCCGAATATGTTAGCAGCGTCAATAATTTTATGTCAGCAACAAGTTTTGAGAATATTGCTCCAAAAAAGCTATTTTTTTATTTTGCTTTGTACAATGTAAAAAAGGGTTTTCGAAATAAAATCATAATTATAGAATTTTGATAAAAAAGCAAGAAGGATAACTGACCTAAAATTCGTTCTCTGATCACCAATGACTCCATATGAAGGGCATTGTGATTATCTTTTATACTTTCGAGTTGCTCCAACGTTTCACATTCTTTTCTATTTTCATACGCTGCATTTGGCTGACCCAATTTTTTATGCAAAACGTTATTTGGGTCACTGAACCTGCGAAATAAATCATTTTTTAGTGCGCTTGTCGAAAGTCGAAATACGAGTAAGTATATTATACTATAAGGTGAAAGAGACAAATTTTGAACGAGTTGCAAGTTTTCACGAACGCGCTTTTTTAACTTTCGAAAAATAGAAGTTTTTTACATGTTTTGATTGTAAAAAAGTGATCGATTTTTACACGAATAAAAAAAGAACCACAAGGAGAAAAAGTGTTTTTTTTTTCACTTTTTTACTCTTTTTTCCACGAGTGGACAAAAAAAATGCTGTCTACATAAATGAAAAAATCGGTCATTTTTACACGCAATACAGTTAGAAAAAATTGCTACTTTTTCGAGAATTATAAAAAAATGTAACTAAAATGAAAAATACAGATGAATGTTATAACTTTCCACTTTCTCTATTCGTCCATTTTTCTCCATGCATCTTTAATCACCTCAAAGTCATCGCTTTTTCTAAATACGTGTAAGCTTTCATCAAGCAATAATTATCCTTGTCGTTGGCAAACGACGCCCCCAGCAAATCATAAGCATCAACTATTTCTTCTTTGCTACATTCACAATTTTCCACGAGACATTCAACGACTTCCGATTTCGTGCGTTCCGCCGCGGTCAAAAGTGCGGTCATTCCATTGGTCTTTTTCGTTATTTCTACTCCGCAATTCAGTAATTTCTCAACAATCGTGCAATGACCATTTTCCGCCGCGAAATGCAGCGCCGTTGATCCGCACTGCGCTTTTACGTCGGCGTCAGCTCCGTTTTCCAGCAAAAAACAGACCTGTTCAAAAAAAGGTTCTTATTACTTCTCGCGGAACAATTTTTGTCAATTAATTTATTATAATAAGGAATAATAAACAAACTAAAGCGATGTTTACCGTTTTTTCGAGATTCGATAAATTTTCGGTTGATTTGACATGTTTCGTGACTCTTTAATTTCTTGCACGTACAAGTTCGGAATTAAAGTTTTGGAATCGTAATTTGTAACATTCGAGCGGTTGAAACAAACATTTTATGAGTTATAATTTTTTTTAGCAGTTTGATTTTTTGTGAAAATACTAAGTTACTGAATTACAATTAAATTATA
>JAPYZK010000572.1:0-11552 GCA_030522785.1 Platygaster equestris
CGTTTAATTATATTGACGTAATTACAATTCAATTACACGTAATCAAGTAATCAAACAACTACTCAATTGAATTACAATGTGTAGTTGATCATAATTGTAGCTTTTTTCAATTGCTTTATTACATGCAATTTCAGTAATTGGGTAAAATTAATTGCATATATATAATTAAGTAATTGAAAAAGGTGAATTACTTAATAATTCGTAATTTTGTAACATTTAGATGAAAATTCAATGTTGATTTCATTACTCTCGCGTTTGGAGAAAATGTCAAAAATGCAGAAAAACACAAAAAAGTTACTAACAACGTCTAAATGTCCTTTGTAAGCAGCAATCATTAGACAAGTGTTGTTGTACTTATTTGCAGTGTGTATGTTCGCTTTATGGTGCGTCAAATATTTCACTATATCTAATCTGCCGTCAAAGCAAGCTGCTCTAATTGGAGTCGAAAGTGTATTAGTAGGGTGGTCGACGTTCGCACCAAATTTAACGAGAGTCTTTACTATGCTTAAATGACCGGATCCTGGAAATAAAAAATAACACACAAATAAAATCGTATTCCAAAACGTAATTCGAAAATTTGAATTGCCGAAAATTCAATATGAAGAACAAGGATCAATGTAAAAATTCTCGACTTGATCTTCAGCTTAGCGAAATAAAATAAATCGAAAATAATTAATTTTCCAATATTCATCCGAATGCTGATCAAATGTTCAGCGAATATCATTTCACTTCGATGCTTTAAAAGAATCAGTTTTTGAATTTCAACTTCTCCATGTTCAAAAAAGCTTCACGGCTCATGATAACAAGCGGTTTCTAAGCAAATTTTCCCATTAGGATGTCTAATTCCAAACAGAAATGTGTATAAATAACAAAATACCTATATTCGAAGACTTTGACTTATTAAATTTTTTTCAATTCGTAAATATGAACTCGAAGTTTTTTTAAGTCAAATTTGTAAGTTTGCAAATTTGTCGATTTCTCCATTTTTTCGATAGAGACTTTGATACATATATTTGTTACTAAATTTGTTCATTTTAAAATCTCAAATTTCAAGTTTACTCATTTTGGAATCGAAGTTTCAAATGTGCATCAATTTTTTTCATTTCGTAGCGTTACGATTTGGGAAAGTAAAATTTTCGGATATTTTCCGAAATTCCGAAACTTCCACTTCCTAAAATACAATTTTACTGATTATTTTGAAAAATGCATAAAACTTCATTTACCGGCAGCACACCATAAAGCACTAGCCCCTTCAATAAGAAAACCGTCGAGTTTCACAGTCCCTTCTGCCTCCAGATCAACCTCGAATTTATCCAGCAACATTTTCACCACGTTCTCATGACCGTATATCGCAGCAACTATTAATGGAGTGCATTTTTGTCCCGCTTCATATATTTTCTGCAATTAAAAAAAGTACATTTTTGTCACATTTTTCGTGAGTTTAAAAATTCAATTTTAAAAAATATCAAGAGCTGAAATAACGGGGGGCATGGCAAATTTTAACGGGTTTGGAATGGTTTCAAACAATTCGGAAATTTTCGATTTGCCTAATCAATTTTTTACAATTAAAAGTTTTTTGCAAGAAAAAAACCCGCCAAGCCAGGAATCGAACCTGGAACCTCTCAGTTTTATGTCGAGTGCTCTAACCAACTCATTTCGTCTCACAGAAAACCTTTGATTGTCGAAAATTGATTGGGGAAATCTAAAAAATTGAAAATCATCGATATCAACCCACCGAAAATCCACTCCATCAATTCAGTAATAATTCATTGGAAAAATAAGAAATGAGAAAATTTTGCATACAAATGAACTTTTCGTAATTTTCATACATTTCGGTATTAAACCCTTTAAAACTAAAAAAAGGGTCGGAATACTATTGCTAATAGAAGAAATTTAAGAATAATAAATCCCTTCATCAAATCTTCACATTTTCGAAGTTCGCCCACCCATTACAAATTTTGTTTCAACGCCTATGATTATTATCTACGGTACCAAAAGGAAATTAAATTATCGAAAAAAAGTATTCCAAAAAATTAAAATCCACAAAAATAGTTCACGTTTTCTTTGTTCCGGAAATTCTTTGTCCACGCGCGAATTCCATAATTAACCGCGTGTTTGGCCAAGCGCCAATACCAAACTATATGCGTTTTCAGGAAATTTCCACAACGTGGTGTAATGAAATTTCATTCTGAAAATCAACTCAGAAATTAATTATTTACCAATTTTAGAAAACAAATCATTTTTATTGATCAATTTTCGCTGTTTTTTTAACGATATAATACAGTTTTTTAAACAATCCAAGCTGAAAAATAATAACGATTATTCACCTGGTTGATGATAAGATTTCTCTCCTCCTGAGATTTTTCCTCGAGAAGCGAAAAAATCGTCAGTACCATTCCTTCACGGGCAGCGCAAAAAATTCTGCTAAGGATCGACGAACTTTCGTCGCCACATTCGGAAATTTCATTTCCAAGATCATCCAAAACTTGATTTTCTTCATCCATCTTCATTTACCGAGTTACACTGTATTCCGTAACTAATGCCTTTTTTATCGTCTATATCCGCATGTTTCTCAAAATACTGTCAATTCTGAAAAAACCATACGTTCCTTTCATTATCTTTCAGAAAAGAAATTCAAATGTTAAATATCGTGAAAAGTCTGATCATACAAACGTCATTCAACCTATTATTGTAAAAATAGACATCACGGGCTGAAATGCTTTGGAATTAGTGCCAAATCACATAATGAATTCATATGCAAAAATAAGATTAATTCTTGCGTTTTTTGTTCCCTTGTTCTAATAATGTAAGAATTGAAGATGCACGCTTTTATAAAACTAGATGTCAGTTGTTACCGATAGGTTTAAAAAAATGATGATAATCAAATCGATCGAAGGCACTTATTGCATTACTGGAAATGTTATAACTCGCGGAAAACCGATGTTTTCGAGACGAAAGTTATGGTTGAACTGAAGAATAAATCTAAATATACAAAGTAGTTGGTTTCGTGAAGCTGTGATGAACGTAGAAAAAGAGAGGGTGGGGTGTGTATTTTTGGCAGCTTAGTTATCTTTGTCTCTTTAAGAGCAGAACTATGGAGGTTGAATTATGAATTAAAAACGACGTGCGTGTGATTAATGAATGGTATACTATATTTTGTTCATTTTTGGATTCGAGAGTGTAAACATTATTTAGGATGAATAAAAGAGATTTGTGCCCTGAGAAAAATCTCAATTTGTGAAATTGAGATTTTTCGTGCTTGCGAGGCGGGCGGAAAATCGGCATTTGCGCCGTAGGGCTGAAAAAATTATTTTCTTTATGGAATAGATTTTGTCTCAATTTGGACATTGCAAGCCCTCGAAATCTAAATTTCTCATACGGCAAGGGCACAAAAATGTGTGAAATTTGGATGATTCTATCTAAAAATTCGAAACTCCAAAAATTTAAATCAAGAAATACCAAAACACCCTTCCGGAGATTTTGGGGATTCGAATCGAATCGAGTTTCAGGAATTGAATTTTTAGGATCAAAGTTTGAACATTCAATAACTGGAAACCTGTAAATTCGATTTGTATGACTGGAAATTTGAGGAATTCGAACTAAAACAAATTGTAAATTCATAAAATTAAAATAATGATGATTACATAATAATAAATTGTTGCCAAAGACTCCTTTAAGTATGGCGGAGAATCTCAAATAAAAATACATATAATAATAAATTGATAAAAAAATAAAACTCAGAAAACTCAAGAATCGGAAGAGTTAATATTCGAATTCGAGAATCTAATCGTCTGTCATTCAAAATTTCGTATGTTCGAAGTTTGTTTAATACATGTACACAAAACGAAAAATTCGATAATTTTAACTCATAATATTTAAAAATATGGGCGATTCATCGTTCTGAAAAATAAAAACAAGATTACCAAAATCAAAACGTTCACTTTAAAAAAACTACGATTCTCAATCCGAATATTAGAAGAATTAAAAATGTCAAAATTTAAGAATTCAAAGCCAAAAAGATACTTGAAAATTTGTTCAAATCAGAAACTGAAAACGCTAAAATTCGAAATTCTTTTACATGCATATATGGAGATTCAAAATACCAGGATTTTTGAAATTTCATTAATACAAAATAAATGGAAAAATTTAGGTATTCGCACTTTATTTAATATTGATTTCTACAACGGTTTTTTTTTTTCTTTTTTTCGAAAAACCGCGAAGAACAATATTGTAGTTTGAATGTTACAATTTGCAGAAGTGGAAAATTCCTGCAAATCATGATGCAGTTTTTTTCAATTCGTAAAAGCTTCATTGAGACGTAATTATCATATATTGAAATTGGATAAAACGAGAAATACGTATATATAATTATTTCTTCCCAAAAGTTTTACTCAGTTACGTAAGTAATAATACACCAAATAATTATTCAAACCGATTTTCCCATCCATGAAAAAAGTTAATTAATTGTAAAAAAATTATCGCCCTTCACTAAATTTAAATTGACGTTCATATGCTCATTGACAAGCTAAAGTACACAATTCGTGAATGATTCGAAACCAAATGTATCGCCTTTATCAACAATTAATTACCGAAAAAAAGAATTCCTCTCACTTTTTCTTTATCAATGTAAAGGTCGAATGTGCATCGAGTAATACAATGTAAGTTTTTGCATCAGGATTCATGTCTTTATCTGTAATTTTTTTACTCAGATATGCAATTCGAACAATAAAATTCAACTTTCACCATTATTCCTCCTCTTTTTCCACCGAAACAAAAACTGCAGGGTGTCTAGTAAAACATGGAAAAATTTTTATCTGGCATTTGACATTTTGGCATGATAAAGATACAATTACATTTTCAAATTTGTACTGCAACTTCTCAACTCGGATTTTTCGATGTTTTTCAATTTTCATATCAAAATCTTTTTCACACTGGCAGATTTTGAAATATTAAAATGAGAATTCAAACATTTGGAATCAAAAACTTTATAACATTTACAAAAACAGCTATTTTAAATAAAATTATTCAATTCTAGTGTTCGAATTTTGTACTTTTCGGAATTTTAAATTTCCAAGATATAAAATTCTGTAATTTTTTTATTCCGAAATTCTTCAAGTTCGGGGACAATATTTCGAACTTGCACATCTCCTAATATAAAACTGTACATTTTCTCATTTTTCGATTTCAAGTTTCAAACTTTTTCTCAAAAAATGCCAAATTTTCGATCTTCTAAATTTTCATCGGAATTTCAAATGAAATGAACATATTAAATATACATATTTTTCCATAATTCCCGACATTTCAAGTAATCTCAACGAAAATATTCAACGCCCGTCGAACGTCATTGATCGCTGCAACTGCAATCAATGTTTTCAATACCCAAAAGTGTTATAAGCACACCAGCGCAATTCTCATGTCACAGGTTATCTCAATGGACAGCCAAAACCGCGAGTATAAAAGCTTTCGGCGATACAGCATCCGCGAACCGCTTTTGGCAGTGTACGCTGCACTTCGCGGGACGGACAGTTTAAGAAAAATCCAACCATGAAGCTGCACTGTTTAACACTGGTCCTGTCGGCTTTGTGCCTGGCTGAGGCCATGGATTACACCACTCACACGGCCGACATGGACTTCCTCCAAAAACAAAAAAATATTTTCGAATTATTTTTCTACATCGGCCAAAACAGCTTGATGGACGCCGAATTTTCCGAAATCGGAAGGAGCTGGGACTTGAGAAACAATATGGACTCCTATCTAAAAAAGGTAGAACTTATTTTTTCGATGTTTCAGTAAAAATTATCATTTTTAACCAAATACTACTCTGTGTTCTATGCAATTATACACAAAAATGAACAAAATATAGAAAAATCCATGTTTCTCGATGTTCCTAGTCAATATCGTTTCATTTACCCAACGTTTCGATTTACTGAGTGAGATCCTCATCAGGGGCTATCGTAATTATAAACATTTGTCGTCATTTTTACATAAAAATATAAACAAAACAAAAATCCGATGTTCTTATGTCTATAGTACGATGTGAAAATCAACATTTTGTGAAGAAATCGTGTTATTGATAAAAGAACGATTCTGACTGCACAATAGTGCGAAAAAATATAAACAAAATATACTGAACAAAATGCTTATCAGACAAATATGCCTATTATGTGTATCGAATGTTCCTCACACCGACAGAGTATCGCCCCAGTGTACAGATACAATAACTTTCTGACACGATTCGCAGGAGTACTTCCAAGAATTCATGTACATGCAAAAAGAAGGCTTCCTAACTCGCGATGCCATATTCTCTCCCTTCTACGAAGAGCATCGTGACGAATGCAAAAGCCTGTACAACTTGCTTTACTGGGCCAAAGACTTCATGACCTTCTACAAGACAGCTTGTTGGGCTCGAACGTACATGAACGAAGGCACTTTCGTATGTGCCATGATACCAGCTGTCATTCACAGAAATGACACGAAAATGATGAGGATTCCAGAAATGTGGGAAATCAACCCATACTTGTACTTCGATTCCAGAGTTCTCCAAGAAGCCCAGCGCTTGAAGATGACGAGAGGTAAGGCCCACACAGTTTGACACGATTTCGAAGAATCATGTTTGGAATCATTCTGTTTAGGAACAACCTACCGCAACTACGACATCAATATGAGAAAAAACAGAAACATGGAATTCGCGGACACGTTCCTGCTCTACGCCAACTACTCGAACGACTGCTGCCAAAATGGTTGCATGAACGAGTGGGACGACTACAAGCTGGATTACTTCATGGAGGACATTGGCTTGAACAACTTCTACTTCTACCTCCGTATGGCTTTCCCCTACTGGATCAACATGAAGGACTACGATATTCCCAAGAATTTCCGAGGGCAATGGTACATGTACATGCACCAACAGCTCATGGCTCGCTACAACCTCGAACGTTACTCCAACGACATGGATGACGTGGAATGGATCGACTGGTACAAGGATTGGTTCCCAGGGTTCTGTTCATCTCTGACGTATGCGAACGGAAGAGCGATGCCGTACCGTGACATGTACTTCCGTGTTCCGTACTGGAAGAACAAGTTCATCAAGGTACGATCACGGATCGTTCTTGTTGAAACGTATTGTTGCGTCCTCCCGACCGACTTTCACAATCTTACTCGATGAAACTCCAAACACCACTTTAACTTAACTTTGACTCTTTATTTCAACTTGTACACGCTTGCAAAACGATTCCAATCCGAACTCCTGTCAAACTCGCGACAAAAGACTATCGACCTTCATATGTTTCTCGCTCGTTGTTTTTCCTATCTTCCGCTTATCAATTTTTCGCTACTCTTCCGAACGCAACAATATGAAGAATCTTAGAAGATCTTAGTGAGAAAGTCACTGATCTCGCTTCGGGTTTCAGGAATTCGAGACTTTGGAGTTCCGCATCTTCGATGCCATCGACTCCGGGCGCATCGTAGACGACGCGGGAAAAACCATCAACATCTGGAGCCCAGAAGGTTTGAACTACCTGGGTAACATCATCGAAGGTAACGACGAATCTTGCAACATCAACTACTACGGTTCCTACGAAACCCTTGCAAGAAGCCTTCTGGGCACTGATATCAAGACCACGTGTAAGAACAGCGTGACTCCAAGCTCTTTGCAATACTTCAGTACGAGTTTGAGAGACCCGATGTTCTGGAGAATCAACAGAAAACTTGCCAACTTCTTCCTGAGGTTTACTGATTCATTGATAAGAATGATTTTCAGTTACCTCTGTTCAGGATGTCTCAGAGAAGACTGCTAGTGGAATTTCGAGACGAAGTTGGCCCTTTAAGTGTAGGGCAAAGCGGTTGAACTTTTGTCTCGGATTTCACTAAGGAATCTAGCGATTTCTTTTTCTGTGACGTCCTGTACGTGATTTGTTTTATATGAAGTTCATTATTTGTAGATACCAAAAACGCGCGCCTTGCTACAACAAAGACGAGCTCATGTGGAACGGCATCAGGATCGACTCCGTCAAAATCGACAAACTCGTGACCTTCATGGAGCCGTTCGATGCCATGATAAATAACGCGGTTTCTGTCGAAACGATGAAGGACGGCCGATCTTTCAACATAATGGCGAGGCAAATGCGAATGAACTACAAACCATTTAGCTGGCGCTTGATGATCAACAGCGACAAAGAAACACAAGCTTACTGCCGTATCTTCATCGGACCTGCTGAGTGTAACGAAGATCAATTCACCTTCTTGAAGAGGAACTACATGAACTACTTCGAACTCGACAAATTTATTATCAAATGTAAGATGTTGTCACAGTAAATTTTGGATTTGACTTTGCGGAATTTCGAGTTTGAGCAGTTTGTAAGAAAATCATTAAAAAATATGCGAATGTTCAAATTCACATCAACGAATTTCAGTGTCGAAGTCTCTATAAACTTCAAAACTGGTAAATTTTAGAATTGCTTAGTTCAGTTGTATTAGCAACTTACTACATTCAAATTTTCGTATCGACACCTTTGAATTTTTAGGATGTGTGAGTTATTCAATTCGTTCAAATTCAAATTTGTCTCAAAAAATGCGTAATTTGAGGTTTCCAAATGTACTGATCTTTTTTTTTCATTTTATGCATTTAGGTAATTTCTAGTTTTTCCACATCACTTCAGGCATTCGAATTCATATCGAAGTTTTTAGATTTTCGCTTTCGGAAAATTCTCTGACGATTCAAAAATTTTTAAATTGACACAACAAAAATCTACTTCAATATAATGGGAAATTTTACGGAAAATCTTATTATCAAGCGATGCGTGTCATTTTCAGTGAAACCGGGAATGAACAGTATCGACCGTCACAGCTCGGAGTCCATGTTAATGAAGAAAGACAGAATGTCAGCTGAAATGTTCTACAGAACGATTCAGAGAGCTCTCGAAGGCAACGAACCCTACACCTACGAAGATGTCATGTTCGGTTTCCCTGAGCGTATGATGCTACCCAGAGGCAAACCCGAAGGAATGCGCTACAAAATGTTCTTCTTCGTCTACCCTTACACCGAGAAGCAAATGTACGACATCCCCTTGTTCGGCAAATACCTCGACGATGGAAAACCTTTCGGTTATCCTTTGAACAAGCCGATGAAACAGTGGTTCATGGACCTCCCCAACGCCTACTTCAAAGACATTATGATTTACATGATGGACGAGATGAAGGAGAAAATTTTAGTATAAAATGTACACGACTATTCTGTAAATAATTACTGCTCGTTGGGGTAGCGAGTGCCATTCTAAGTTTTGTACTGTTTAATAAATAGTTTGTGGTCTTAAAACCATTGGTTTTATTTCGGTATAAATGAAAATCTGGATGAGTATTTTGAATTCCTTTGCGGTTTTGAAATTCCATTTAGAAATGAATGTTTGTTTTTGAGAAAGTTCATAATTGTGGAATTTTGAGGTGATGAGGATCCAATTTTTGGACTCTTAACGTTGAAAGTTTTTGAATTAAATTGTATGAATTTTAAGTTCGTGTAATTTTACGATTTTTGAATTTAGAAGAATGTGAGAAAATTTTTTTCAATTGGAAGCTGTTAGGAAACAGAATTGACCAATTTGAAATATCAAATTTTTGATTTAAAAAATTCTTTTATTTTTTAGGAAACAATAATAAAATTGAAATAAAAAAGAAATAATGAAAAGAATAAAAATTAAATTTTTGAAAAGTATTTTTATACTTTCAAAATAATATAGACAGTTGTTCGTACATCAAATTTAATTATTTATGGATCATACCAGTTTTATGTGCCATATTTTTTAATTTTTAAATGTCATAATTCCAACACTTTTTCCATTATTCAGTTGAAATTAAAAAAAATTGTTTTACATTCAATTTTTGACTAGTCTTCCTGATGTCGCAGACTGGAAAATGTATTATTCAATTTTTTTTAATCTAAATGATAAAACCTTGCAATTTTCATAAATAAGTTATATAATTTATAGTTAATAAGTTGATAGCCGAGTCACGATTTACCGTATTCAAATTCAAAAATTTTTAATTTTATGTGTGATTTTAAAAAGATGTCCATGAAGTTAGACGAGCAGTGTCAGCAGATCAGCATTTCAAAAAATCATTTATTAAGGGTTAATAAAATGCAAATTGAATGCACTTTCGGCGATTTAAATGCTTTTATAGTTTTTTTTTTAATCAAGGTTCTGCTAACTTTAGATAAAGTTAGCAGAACATGGTGAAAAATCGTAGAAAACGCATTCGGATCAGTCGGGCACCTGGATAACAATTGAAGGCTAATTAAATGCTACAAGAAAACCTAACCGAAAACAATTTTTTTCGAAAAAAAATTTTTTCATGTCCATAAACTTAGAAAAGCAAATTTAGAAAATGATGTGCAATTGCCCAAATTTAGTGAACGATCGAAATCATCGGAATATTTCCGAAAGCAAGCATTTTTTTGGCATTCTGCAATACAAACTTTGTATTTTCCGCGGTCTAAAATCTATGGAAATCTATTAATTTTCGCGGAATTGTTGCTTCGTCTATTTCAAAGCCATTCACGAAATTTCGAAATAATTGCTAACTCGCGGATATTTTTGTAAATTCGTATCATTTACGCTAATACTGCCCGAATTCAGAGAATTATCATAATCATGTAAATATTTTCGAACATCGCAATTCTCTCTGCACTTGGCGGAGAAAATTATGTTTTTTTTCGCCGTCTTGAAATTTCGGCGATCCGTTAATTAATAGGAGATTTATTTTTCCCCCATTTTGATGTCACATACGAAATTTCACAATGTTTGAAAATGTTCAGATATTTTTATAAATTCATGTCATCCATAGTATGACTGCCCAAATTGAGATAATTATTGAAGTCTTGAAAGACGATTTTGTCATTGCAATGAAATGTTGTTTGGATCGTTCTAACGTCATTTCGAAGGAAGCGATCCTACTTTTACAATTTATCTATGGCACATTAGTCGTCATTTTTTTAGCGTCGGTCGTTTTCGTCCGTTTTTCAATTGCAGTTTCAATTTTTGAATGCCATTTGTTTTTCTGAGGTACTTCTGAAACTAACCAGTATATTTCAGAATTTATAACATATCCTAAATTCTAGTGTGAATTTAAGAGAACACTGAATTTTTAGTTGTCTATTTTTTTTTTTTTATGGACGATAGATTTATTACATCATACAAAATCGAGAGATTCGAAGTAATTTTCCGCAACTGGGCGAAAATGAGGAGCTTTTCAAATACTGGACCATCATTCGGAAGTATTGCTCGGAAAACGGAAAAAAAACGTGTGCTTTTGTGAAATGTACAAGCGAAATAGGTATTTGATGTTGACTAGAGAACATGAACAAGTGGTATTTCGTTTCAAACTAATCTTCTCATTTCTTTTAATGTCTGACCGTTTTTCTCATTCGGGTTTCACTTTTCGAAGATTAAAAAAAATCCTTTCGTCGTGGAGTGTACTTTTTGGATCTGGGTTTGTACTTTCTCCACTGTCAACTCAATGCTGTACGGAAATGGATCCTTCCAGCCGCCTAGGGGTCACCG
>JAPYZK010000573.1:0-24983 GCA_030522785.1 Platygaster equestris
AGGAAATTGATAAAGTGAAGGTCTTATGTTCCTTCCGTAGTTTTGGAATTTGGGAGATTTTGGAATTTTGAATACTCAGGGAACTCGAATTCAGAGATTTTTCATTTCAAATTGATCTGATCATGACATTTATTATCCGATTTAAAGAAAGTTTGTGATCACAAATTTTTTTGTATTTCATACATTACAAGGTTTTGAAATATCGAATTTCGAACATTTCAACGTATTTCAAGTTCTCCTATTATGCGAATTTTCATATTTCAGATAGTTTAAAAATGCGCAAGTATTAAAATTTTTTGAGATAAAATAATTTATAACTTTCAACACTATTTGTTGTTTTTCGACGTCTACTCCGATTTTCTTGATAATGACTCCAGGAATTTGTAAAAATTATTACAACACAAACTTTTCGATGCATGATCGAAAGTTTACGATCTATCAACAAATTTTGTACTCCTTAAATTTTCAAATTATGCACATAATCGAATAACAAAAATTTCCCGACTCCAAAATTGTATGAATTATACAATAATCGATTTTTAAATGACCCGGCATTTTTTGAAGTGAAAAAATTTTAACATTTTCAAATCTTCGAAAACGTCTATTAGTTATACTTCCAAAGTTTCGAAGTTTTGAAAATAATCACGGCTTGTCGTGAACCTTGCAGTGAGAAATGTTCGAAGAAACTTGTTTGTCGTCAGCAAAAAATCTGTCGGGAAAAAAAGTTGTCGGAAAATAGTCTGTTGTGATACTGCATTCGGAAAAGTGACCGAGAACCTCCCAAAACACCTCATCATTCTTCAAACACTTAACTTTTCCCATCGGAAATAACAGATTGAGGGTCTCTGATGGTCAAAGCGTTTAAGAGGAACTTTCTCAGCATAGCATGGTCGTTAGAGGGATAAGAAGTTCATCTTTCCTAGACAATTTATTGAGTAGAAGGCGATAGGGCGCAAAGGGAGACGATGCGAAGCACAACAATGAACGAGGAGAATGTGATATCACGGATAGCCGAGGCGGAACTGTAGTTACGTGAGGTAAAGTTTCCCCGTAATCATAATCCTCGATATATAGAGAGAGGGGCGAGGTTTCTCCGATATCAAGAACTCAGGCGCATCCTATCGCTTCATTATCGAGTCACCTCGAACTTCCAACCAAACTATTTTCTCAAAACGTTTGCCAAGTTCTCATTACTTCAGTCGTCTCGTTAGATGATACGACGGAGTGTCAAACAATATAAAGTAATTTCTTAACCCGGATATTTCTTCCGACACCTCTCAAATTAGGAAATAAAATGCGGTTATGAGGTCACGCGAAGAAAAAAGCGCGATATCCCTACGAAACGAGCGAGCCCGCGTACGTTAAATATTGTACGAGACTTCAAAGTAAAAAAGAGCAGCTCGCAGCCAAGTCCGGAGTTGAATGCGGAGCGGCGTGAAAATGCGAGAGCTCCATTTGAATAAATTCCGAAAGAATGGGCGCCGAGCGAAACGCCCGCTATTCAAATTGAATGCGAATATGCGACAGCGGCGGAACGTCTGGAGTCGGCCCGATGCTAGTCTATTTCCTGTTCCGCGTTTCATACGCATTGACAGCGGCCGAAAAAGAACGCCCGGAAAGACTACTTTTCCTAACTCGGCGTTGTATTTACTTTCCGGAATTGACAGCCGACATGCCACGTCGTTGCCTCTTGACTGCGCCAACTGACGAACAATAAAACTTTTTCACTTGTTCTTGGCGAGGAATTTCACGAACGACCGGATTTCTGCGTTGTCGTGATGAAATTCTTTGTGAACGGCGGAGGAGGAAAGGTTTTGATTTTATGGAGTACAGAGATTGTGGACAAACTGAATTTCTGAATGTGTCGTGCAACTGTCAGGTTTGAAGAATGCTGTCTTTTCCGATATTCTATTGATGAAGTCGATTAGATGTCTGTTGGGACATCAAGTCGAAGGAAAATTGTAATTAACACATGGATGTGCTAATTTCTGAATTCAAGCATAGTCTGATGCCAAAAAGACATGGTTAACACGAAACAGTCACCCATAATACCGTTGCTCGCCTTTTTGATGACACTCGCGCAAGTTCGGTGTCGGAAAAGCATTGAAAATTTCAATGCTCCGGCGAAAAACGACAAACGTCAACGACACGCAACCGCCATGTTAATTAGGACGTTAGCCGCCACCCCACATCCAAGAGCCCTGCTCTCTCGAGCGTGAATCTCTCCTGGCAGTCGACGCTGTATTATCATCGTGTGCTGCCTTGGACACATACATTCATTCATAATAGGCCCGTTAAGGGATGAAAGAGTTCCAAGACCCTTTTTTGTCGTATTTTTTTTTTTTCAACTTTCATGACTCAAAAATACCTCATTAAAACGAAAAAAAGTTCTACTCCTTGGATATCATTTTTACCCTCGAGAGTGTTCTTCATCTTAATTGCATTTCATTGCATTCATTCACCGTTAAAGAAAATTTTTTCTTCAAGAATTTTCCATACGTGAAAAAACTGTTAGAGAGTATCTCAAGGTCATCCTTTGAATCACGTTTACGAATTTTCCCTAGCAAACTACACGTGCCACAATATTTTCCGGAAAATGAACAATTTCCAACCGGTAATATGTGCAACTACTCTTGAAACTTCCCACTTCCAAGGCACCAGTAACAAGCTCATGTTTGGAAAATCATTACACGATAACGAGGTGCAAATGAGAAAACTTCACGAGTTTAACGATACTCCAAGTCGCAAGTGATTTTTCCTCCCTTTCTCCATGCGAAAGTTTTTCCACTCCACTTCGCTGTAATTTATGAACTATATTCTTCTTCAGAACTTCAAGAAGGTTCGTTATCTATAATTCTTCAGTATATGAACTCAGTCACGACAATTGGTGGATTTAGCTGTATTGACGAGATCCGTTATCAATATAATCATCATATGACATCATATATCTATGAAGTGTTATCATTTCTTCCCACATACGTGATATCCATACGCATGATCATCCTTATGCATGACTTGGATAACATTCATCCTATTCCGCGCTGCAGAATACAGAAAGCATAAAAAACGCATCATGAATTGTAAAGCCTAATCTGAACCCCAAGCAATTGATTCTTTCATACTGAAATTCGAATAAAACCATTTGGTCATGCAACGAGTTGAATAAACCTTCCATGAATCGTCCACAAAAGCTGCCGGCAGAATCCAAACTGGTCCAGTCGTGAAGGGAGAAAACAAAATCAATGAAATCACTGCGCCATTGAAAGCTTCGTATTAGCTTATGCGAATGGTCTTCGAATAACGCCATAACGCCGATGAATGCTATAGTCCTGAACACACACTGCATACCCTCTACCCCCGCACCAACCCTCTTTCTACCAGGGAACCGCAATTGATACTCAATAGCCCATTAATTAATATTCCCCGTGATTATGCGTTACATTGCAGCATGCAGTAACGACGGGTTTTCCAATTCTATATATCTGTTCCTGCTATGGAACATTAATTTTCTGTACACACGAAAAAGACGTTTGTTCACAGTGAGAAGTTCGTTATTAGCCTACCTACTTTTCGATCGATTCGTATGTAAAGCACGAGTGGCGTTCACGTCATTTCCCGGGAAAAAACTCTTTGATATACGCAGGAAAATTCTAGTGACGTGATAAAATTCATTCGAAAGCCTCTCATGTCTCGTTGCTCGTGTATTAGAATCGCGACTGAACGTTTTTCACGTAACGAGTTAACGATCGATTTCGAGTGGAACGCATTTTATGGGAATTAATTGGATTTCGAGTTTTTGGGACAGTTTCGATAAATGTCAACGCACCAGTTATTGTTTAAAGAGCAATACAAAAGTTCAATTTTCTCCGCATGTTTGTTGAATTTGTTAAAACACCTCGTATAAGGAAACGTTCTATTGTTTTTCGATTGAAAATAACCACTATGTTTTCATTCAATTTCCATTGACTCAATGGTGTTTTGGCCTATGGGAATTTTTTTATTCGAAATTACATTCGTTCAGTATTAAATTTCCATTCGATCAAATGAAAAACGTTCCATTCAATTACCATTGAGTTTTCATTGGGTTTTCATTCAATTTTTATTCAGCTCCAATGGAAACTCAATGGAATGTTTCCCTACGGGATCATAAAATTTCAAGAGGGGTCGTTCGAAGTATTTCGTAAACTCTCCCCGTATATATATTCCAGAGTACATACGTCCTCCATTATTATACTCTTATACCGTTGACTGTTTCCATCGAACATTCCAAAAATAACAATGCCGAAGTATTCAGACTTCACATTTTTCAATATTTCCCGTATTCCAAACACTTGATTTCGCCCGATCCACTCTTCCTCTCGCTAAAAAAAATCCCAGCGGAAAATCGACACCAACGTCCTTCGACAATGTATTTTTACACGCCCAGCGAACAATAATTACATCGTGTCAACGTCCTGAGCTTTCCCTGAGCCATCGGATTAAGAGGCATCGTCACAGAGCACCTCTTTTGAAGTTCTTCCGACGAGGCCGTTAATGAAAGTCGACGTTTCCCGCATCAACCCCTTCCACTTCCCTAAATAGACTTTGACAATTTCCTATTTACTTCCTTTTATCAGACGCACGTTCCTCGGAACTTGCAATCGAGTTTGTTTTCTCCGACTACGAGTACTTTTATTCAAATCATTTAATGACATTTGTTAATATGTAGACAGAGTAATGTACACACACAAAATAATTCCATTCATTCGCCCCACGCGCCAAATTGAAATGACTAGAGGAAAAAAACACGACCAGCTCCATTCACACGCTCTGCGATGGAACATAATAGAAAACAATAAAGCGGAAAGATCTCGGAAATAAAAGAAACGGAGTCTTGGCACAACATCCACTGGCAAATATTTGTCGTAACGTTCAAGTGAGTTTTGGGGGCTCGAGGAATAAAGAGAGAGAATATGCCGTACGTGCGAGGAAAATAAACGTCTTATAGGTGCAGGGAAATTCGACTCGAGTCCCAGGGAAAACCCACATTCAATAAGAGAATTTCGTTGTCTCCTCGAGCGTCCCAACTCCGAGACGGAAGTATAAGGAAGCCAATATTGCGCGCACTTGAATAAACGGGGACGCTGAAAAACGAGACGTGCGGCACATATTAAAAGAGCGACGAACAATTATCCAGGCAACCTGTCTAAATAGTTTCAAGGAATAATCACCAGTACAATCGCTGTATCGAAAAGTATACGTTTTCCGATCTCAAGAATTCCTGACCATTGCTGATATCGATCACCTACAAAATTTGCACATTCGCACTAACGAGCTGCACAATGTTGTAACCACTGACACCAATTTATTCAAGATCCAACGCCAGCGAATTTCATGACCCCGCAAACTCTCATCAATTACAGAACATACACTCCAGAATGCAATTCAACTCCACGCACATTTGGAGGCTCAATTAAAAAACCAACTTCTCCCACCAGCATTGAAATTAATTCGACCAGAAATTGCATCGAGTTAAATGTATGTAGAGTGCGATCAACTGACTGGAATCGATTGGAAAAAACAGCTAGAATTGTGCAAATATTTTGAGCGAGTAATGAACATTTTGCTGTTTGCGGGGATGTTTCAGGCTTGTCTCTTGGCGGCGGTTTGTTTGTCCTCGCCTCGGCGCTTGCCGACGCGTCGCTGGAATCACCGAGCAGGTACAGCTTTTCGGCGATCAATCCGCATCTTGAGGAGAATGGCTTGCCCCAGTACCAGTACGGATGGTGTTTGCAATTATCGGGATTGACTTTCATACTGGCGGAGATCGCAGCGCTGTTAACGGTTTCGGGGTACATGGCACGCTTTGCGACAGTAGAGGATATGGTGAGTTTATGAAATCATTTTGAGGAATATACGAAAACGAGCATCATGACCGACATTAACACTCCATTTTTCGAACAAATATCGACAATATTCCGCTACGAAGCTACTCGTGAAAAGAGCCAGCGGAATATTAATTTCATCCGCCCAACCGAGCCATAAATGTATCACAGAAAATGATAAATCATGATAATCGGAACCAATGAATCTATGTCGAGTCAATTATTCCCTCTCGTCATCGCGGCATTCCCGGTTTCCGACGTCAAAGCGCCAAGTTGAAAATGACGCGGGCGAAGAACAAAGTTCGATCCTCCATTTTGGTAGATTACGCAAATGTTGACCCAACGGATAATGCAACGGAGCGAATTTGTATATTCTTGGGGCTTCATTTGAATGAGATTAATCTAAATGAAAATCGGGCTGTTTTCCTTGGGGTAATCTGCGTTAATTTCGTTCCAAGAAAATTTGGCTGAAAATGCGCGTCATTAATTTCAGGTGAGAGTTATGGTCCCTGGCGCGGAACGGAAGTTGCGAGAACAGCGCGGTCTAAGTTCGGAATACCTCGTACGAACTCATCAAAAATCACCGGGCCCGGCGCAAAGTCGGGCGCTTGGTATCACTTCGAAAAGTGCTGGTAATTTATAGCTGTTTTATTAAAACTCATGCCTTTTTCAACGTGGATCAAGCTTGATAGTAATATATCGAACAATTCACGCAGCCAGTGTAAAAAAGGTTAAGGTGTTCTCGAAAAAACTTGAATCTATCTTCTGTGCGGAACTACTGCGTTCCATTCCATAAATTTAGAACCTTCAACTAGGTATTCACTTCTAAATTTGATTCCTATCCCATAACTGTAATAAAAGCATTCTTATCTTCTCTTTCCAGCACGATCGACATTATCTAATTCCAAACATGTAAACGATGAACAGAAAATGTACCACAACAACATGATTTTGAGACTGCTACATGTCTAAACAAAACTGTTTCAGTGGGAGCTCAAAGACTGGCAGAAGAAGGTACGTCCCTTCTCTGCAAAGCAGCCCCAGACATTTGTGCCTCGAACCCCCAATCAATCAGCTACGTCGACAAAGCGAATCTGTCCCAAATACTGCCTTCGTACGCGGACGCCAAAGTAGCGGACCCGCGTTTTGCTCTAGTCGAAAAACTCGACCAGAGCATCGTCGATTCTCAATTGAGCGGTTTCGCTGATAAGGAAGGCCTGATGGACTCCACGATACTGTCAGATTCCCGACAGAACATGATTGCTTTCATGGAGACCAAAGACTACCCTGTTGGTCAGGAATCGAGTTACGTATCGGAGATTCCTATCACACTCGATCAGGTATGAGAAAACTCGCAATTATCTGACATCCATCACGTCATTTTCTGACCCAGACTTTTGAGTACACCTCACTAATGTATTAACGCTAAATTGCATCATCGTAAGATATAAATCATCTACTCAGGGTATATAAGAAGGCGAATGCCTTGATTCCACGTGAAAATCAGTACTTCCTAGTTTCTCATCGTTTCTCTAACAGACAAGCACGTAGATTTGAAAAATAAAATTTGAAACGTCTGGAACAATGCCAAAAAGTATATTTTGAAAAAAACAGTTGGAAAATACTGATTTCCACAAGTGTCAAAATTTTCGAGGAACTTGATTATTTTCAGCATTTTTAACATTTCAAGACTTTCGACAATTTTGGGCATTTTCAGAGTTTGGAGGAATTCAACAATTTCTGATGTTTTTAGGAGTTTGAAAATTTCGGAATTCCGAAAATTCTGTGAATTTCGAAGTTGTAAGAAAGTTTTGAAATTCTAAGACTGCATAATATTTTCATAATTCTTGAAATCACGGAAATTTTACGAATTCTTTACATTTTGAGGAACTTAATAACTTTGTATATTTCCAACATTTCAAGATATTTAACATTTTTGAGAATTTTGAAAAATTGATGTATTTTAAGAGTTTCGAAAATTCTTGGAATTTTAAAAACTTTAAGAATTCCGAAATTTACGTTAATTTCAGAGATTTATAAGAGTTCCAAGAATTTTGAACATTTCTAATATATTTATAATTCTTGGAATTACTAAAATTTTACGTATTTTTCAAATTTCGAGAAACTTGATTATATGTAACATTTCAAGATTTGTAATAATTTAGAAAATTCCAGAAGTTTTGAAATTTTTACGATTTTTCTAAAAATTTTAGAAACTTTAGAGATTTAAAAAAGTTTTGAAAATCTTGAGAATTTCGAGAAAGGCAGTTTCGAGAATACCGAAATTTCAACAATTTTACGAATTTCCAAAATTTCGAGAAACTTTTGTTCAGTTGGAAAATTTTCATTATATTTCAAGATTTTTGATTATTTTGATAAATTTCGAAGTTTAGAGGATCTTCAAATTTTCCAAACTTTCAGGAATTTTCGAAATTTTCAGAATTTAGAAACTTTTTATAATCCCAGAGATTCAAAAAATTTTTGAACATCCTGAAAATTTAAAATACTTCGATAATTATTGAAATTCCGAAAATTTCACGAATTTATAGAACTTTGAGTAACTTGAATTATCCGAACATTCTGAACATTCCAAGATTTTCATCAATTTCGCGTATTTTTAAAGCTTAGAGTATTTTAAGAATTCCTAAAGTCTAGCGAATTCCAACAATCGAAAGAATTACAAAAATTTTAGAAATATCATACATTCGAAAGAGACCAGAAAGTTACGAAAATTCTAAGAATCCATGAAATTTTCATAATTCCCCAACAAAACTCTACTTTTCAAACTTGTTGAATGAATTCCAAGTAAAAAATCACCTCAGCCCTCTCTGAATCAAATTTCTGGTTACGCCCTCGCTAACAGACTCATATTATTCGAAATTCCAAACTGATTCACGGTATCTAACCCACAGGCATCTGGCGGAGAAGCCTGCCCAGCAGGCAACGATGATTTCCCGGACAGCAGATGCAGCTACGGAGCCCAAAGCGAATGCCTTCTCGACACCCCGTTCGAGTACGACAACCGGTACAACAGCCTCGCGGGCCAAACCGTGCCGATAACGCTCAAGCACCACAACCCCCATTCGACCACCGTTTCGGCGATCCAGTCGCGCTACCCTTACCAGAACTGCGGCACCATTCACTCGGGCATTCTGCGAGTCTCCGGCACGAGCTTCGAGCCCGGTACCAGTTCGAGTTCCAGTTCAAGTCAGAGGAGCGCGACTCTGCAGAATCCGAAAAGAAAATCTTCGCAGATCGCTCAAAACGCGTTTAGTACTCTAGAATACGAGGGCAGAAATCGGCCCTCCTCCATAGCCGCCAAGGGAAGCGCAGTATGACCTCCACTCCCGCCCCCGGCGCCGAGATAATTTTCACCACTGTACTGTAGTAGAGATATTGGGGTGAGAGTTAAGGAGGTGAACATAGAGATGGATCGCCAGTACAGTGTCAAATTCAATGATGATGTTTAAAGTCATTTTTTGTGATTCTGTTTAACCTCCTTTTCGTATGGGAATTCATGTATGATTGGACTTATTTTCACAGTACAGCTGGATCTCGATCGAGCGCTCGTGTCGGGGGTCTTGGGTAAACATTACGCTCGATCGAGAGAGCAGTAAGACGGGTAGAAACACCGTCAGGTAGAAACCTCAAGGGAGCCAAACCCAAAAACGACAAAGCATTAATGACTTTCCAGGCTTCTGGAATTCCTCCATGCTGTGAAATTTGGAGCCTTATCGCTGCCGAGATCTTTACGGTAAATTAGAGAGCGCTCGATCGAATTACCCTCGATCGAGATTCAGCTGTATTGAACACACTGTGGAAAACAATGTAATTCAACGAAATATTCCCGGAATTCATGTTATTGATTCGGACCCTAGCCAGTTGAGGGCGACGTTTTGGCGACGTTTTCTTGTCGCTTTTATGGGGTGACGGGAAATTTCTGAAACAAATCTAAATTTTCGATTTTTAAACAATTTTTTGGACTTTCCAAGTCTTTTGAAAAACTTACATTTTTTAAATTTATCGAGGAACTGTGCGAAATATTCGGAATTTTCGAACAATTTATAACTTAATAAATTTCAAAAAATTCAGAATTCATGTAATTTTTTGAGAACTCAAAATTATCGAATAATTTTAGAAAAATACAATTTTGAAATCAGAATAAAAACATACAATTTGAAATCTTCTGAAAAACAAAGGATATTATTCATATTTTTGAGACGACACAAAATGTGACGAATTTCCGAAAAATTTGAACATTTTCAAACTTTTAAAAAAACTTAGATTTTTCAAGAAACTTGAATTCTCAAATTAAAAAAAAAGACTCAACATTTTGCCATTTTTCTGGAAAATACCAAATTTTCGCGATAAAAAGAAAACGAAATTTTCGACTGTTTCCAAAGATTAACAATTTCCAAAATTTACGTAAAACTCTAAATTTCAAAATTTTTGAAAAACTCAAAATATTTAAATTTTCAGAAAAACCCTGAAATTCGCAAATCTGTTGTAGAACTACAAATTTTCGAATTTCCGTAAAACTTAGAATTTTTTCAGTAAAAATAAATTGAAATTAACGGATGTTTCTACAATCTAACAGTTTTCAAAATTTTGGAAAAAACTCCAACATGTTATAAATTTCTCAGGAAACCCGATGGTTCTAAGTTCCGAAAAAACTTTGAATTTCAAAAATTGCTGAGAAACTCAGAATTTTCAAGTTTTTAGAACTCAAAGCTTGAAAATTTAGTAATAGCAGCGATCAAAAGTATAATTATCAAAGATTGTATATAAGCATATTAAGATTCTACTGAATGCAAATTCAATTTATTTCGTTCGAAAAACGCTCTAAAATCACTTTTTCCATGATTTTACATAGTGACTCGAACGTCGCCTAAACATCGCCTTTTGAAAACATTTTGGTGTCGAAATTTCGGTGGGATCCGAGTTCCGCGGAAAACCCCCCCAAAAAAACCGTAAAAATTTATGTTCTTAACAAAGAACGACTACTTCAGGTTAGGTTAGGCACTTTAGAAACCCATAAATTGTTATGGTTTTTTTGGGAGTTTTCCGTGGAACTCGGTAGTAACCGAAATTTCTTTGCTCTCAGCTGGATAGGGTAGGCAACAGAAATTGATGCCTATTATGTTCTCTGCCTCTTTTTATTTTCTGTATAATTATTCTCAGTATTGACTGATTATTAATGCTGAGACCACATGAAAGACAATCGACGAAAATATGGAACAGGGGTTCTATAGGGGAGAAAAACGCTTTTTTGGACGAACTCTAAGACATTTGAAATTGCGCTCCCTCGCCACTTTCGTGGTAATAAATTTTCGAAAAATTACCCACGGCAAGTGTGTACATTAAAGTACCCATATTTCCCTGTATAGATTACCAATTTTCGTGCACGACATTATGTAATGTAACGGCAACGATTACATGATCGCGAGTGCGCGATTAAGAACTTTGTAGGTACGTGTACATAAATGGAATCGTATGCGACATTGACGTCGAAGTTTTACTGGACAATGGTCAACAGAAAATTATTCCAGACTGCATTTCCTGTACGATAGGCAATTTTATACTCGGGAAACATTGTACATTATCGACGTATAAACAAGTGTGGATGTGGTCTTTCGTGCCTGCATTGAACGTTGTTAGATAAGATGTCGCTGTTAGTTTAATAAGAAATTATCTACCTCCGGAAACGGTAGAATTTCCCGACAATTGTGTTGAAATCATGAATCATTTGCGGAAGTGAAAATAAGTTTCCCTTGTAATTATGATTCCATTCGAATATGGGAATGGAAGAATTTTTCATGTACACAATTCGACATATCAAATTAATACACATTCGTAACGGAATTGTGTATTACTATTCGACACTGACTTTCCATCAAATACCGTCTGAATTATGAAAATAAATGAGGAATGCGAATACACCATGTTAAGTTTGAAATTTGTTTAGTACCATCGAATTTTGTCTAATGAATAGAACTGGAATTTTGGTATATTCGACCATTGTTATCAAAGCACGCGTCAAGTGAAGTTCAGATTCGGAAGCGAACAGCCAGAAGTTCTGCGACATCATAGCTAGATGTAACAATAAAAAAATTTTTCTTTTGTATGCATTTTTTTCAGTCACCCTTGCCCAGACATAAGGTACTTTATGTTTTCGTAACAACGTTAAACAATAATTCGAAATTATTTTTACGAGAACGTAATATTTTATAATCATAGCTGGACGTACGAAAGTAATGCAAGAGAGATTATTTTGTAATAACGCAGATTGTAACACAATTATCATTCCCTCGTCACTATAGAAATAAGAGACAGGATTTTGAATTTCAACTTTAGAAATTCACGGACGTCAAAGTAGGGTCAGAAATGATGAATATATCGAAGTCCATTGAACGAACTTAAAGAATATAAAACACGGAAAAGAATGCATGGAACAAACAGTCTTCTGGAATTCGATAATTCTTCCGGAGTTTTTCATTCGACGTCGAGCGATTCGTACGCCGACCTCCACAGAATCCGACGTTGCAATAGAACCCGGTCGGTTAGAATAACGATTTAAAGCTCGTTTTCTTCGGAAACAGTAGAGGAATCGATAAAGAAAATCAGCAGCGAGACTTATCCCACTTCCCTGGGAGCAACGAATCAATTAAGCAGCTGCTATACACTGGTTTTGCAACATTTCGAGGTAAGAAATATTCAGACAAAAAAAAATGGGAAAAATGACGAAATTTCTCGTAAATTTGACTAAACGAACTCGAAAAACATTATACACGGGAGGAAAATGCTCGAAATCGATCGATGTTCGAAAATTCTGTGATTATTACAAAGTCTGGCATTAGCCGTCGAGCGATTCGTACGTCAAACCGAGTGTGGTCAAACCGTGTAATATTAGCATTCTAGGATAAGTAGTTTGGCTGGAAATCGACGATGAAGTTCGAGACTGAAGTCATGCAAGATATTAAACCGTGATTTTCAGGCGGAGCAATTCTCGTAAAAAGCTGATATTTTGCAAAATTACTTATTTTACTCAACCTTGAAAGAAAATACATCTGTAACAGTGTATTTTGAAAAAAATTTTTTCCGAGAAAATCGAAGGGTCCAAATACCTAGAGTTACCAAAATATCGAAAAAGTCGTCTGAAACACACGCCCATATACATCTTATACCCGCGCCATTACGGAAAAGTCAAAAAACCCGAAGAAAAAGCGAATTCGAGAAATCGAGCAGAATGCCCATGGGCATATGTATAGACAAGCCCGAAAGGGGAGAGTTCGGAGATATGGCGATTTTCGAAGTTGCTCCGAACCCGAATGTGTTATAGTCTATTTGGAGAGTTTACCGAGAGTAGTCAAACCGTTTAATATTAGCTTTCTGAGATAAATGATTTCGATGGAAATCAACGTTGAAGTTCGAAAATGATGTCATCCAAGATATTCATCGGCAATTCCCAGGCAGACCAAAGATCGTAGGAAGCTAATATTTGGCGAAATTGCTCATTTTACCTAACTTCAACGAAGAATACATCCGAAACAGGGTATTTACAAAAATTTTTTTTCCGAGAAAATCGAAAGATCTAAATACCTGAAGTTACCAAAATTTCGAAAAAGTCATCTGAAACACACGCCCCTATCCATCTAATATTCGCGCCATTACGAAAAAGCCAAATACCGGAAGATGAAGCGACCTCGAGAAATCGAGCAGGATGCCCATGGGCATATGGATAGACAAGCCCTAAAGGGGAGAGTTCAGAGATATCGAGATTTTCGAAGTTACTCCGATCACGAATGTGGTATAGTCTATTTAAAGGATTTACCGAGTGTAGTTGAACCGTATAATATGAGCCTTCTGGGATGAATGGTTTGACAGAAAAACGACGATGAAGTTCGAAAATGATGTCATGCAAAATATTCATCGGCGATTTCCAGGCGGACTAAATATCGTAGAAAGCTGATATTTGGCGAAATTGCTTATTTTACCTAACTTTAACAGAAAATACATCCGAAACGGGGTGTTTTGGAAAATTTTTTCCGAGGAACACGAAAGATTCAAATACCTGAAGTTACCAAAATTTTAAAAAAGTCGTCTAAAACACACGCCTCTATCCATCCTATACCTGCGCCATTACGAAAAAGTACAAAAACCCGAAGAAAAATCGATCTCGAGAAATCGAGCAGAATGCCCATGGGCATATGTATAGACAAGCCCGGAAGGGGAGTGTTCGGAGATATCGCGATGCTCGAAGTTGCTTCGATCCCGAATTTTTTATAGTCGTTTTGAAGGGTTTACCGAGTGTAGGCAAACCGTGTCATATTAGCTTTTTGGGATAAATAGTTGAGCTGAAAATCGACATGTTTTCTATTTTTATATCTTCACTCATTGTGTAAAAATTATATTTCGAAAAAAAAAAAATCTTTAAAATCAGTGAACATAATTATGATTAAAAAAAAATTATAAAAATAATAATTCACATCTGAATTTATCAAAAATGTCGACACAAAAATAATTATTCGTCATTTCCTCAACTTCATCAAAGTTATATTTATCAAAATATGCTATTATTCGAATTCCTCCAATTAATTTTCGTAACCCTATCATAAATGAAAAACAATTTTTTCATTCATATTAGAAATAAAAAACATGTACTGAAAATCTGAGAAATTAATGTTCTAAATCCAAAAATGAGACGCGTACAATGAAAAATTCGTGCGTAAAACAAAATTTCACATTTCGGGAACAAAAATAGTAATTCTTGATTATTCAATTCAGAATTATAATAACCAAGTATCAATCATTACATCTCATTCAAATTTCAATAATCCATTATCATTCCAACTATTTAACAAAATGTTTTTATTTCATCTCAAGTTCCGTTGGGGGCGGGTGTACGAACCACCAAAACCCCCCTCTCGTACGCCCCTGCAACGAGTCCACAAAAAACGCACGAAATATTCCGCCCTTCATATAACTCCGAAAACCCTAACGTCTTTCGCCCGCAACGAAAATTCCTAGTTTGTTTTGATGGCGTTCCACGAAATAGCTCCGTCCTCTTCTAATACTGTAAACACTGCCTACCGCGTGACGTTTTTCAACGAAAAATTTGCTCGAAGTAGTAGGGACCGAGTGACTCACAATTCCAACGTGATAATTCGGGGAAACAACGAAATTCCAAGTGAAGGTCGCTAATTTTTCTCCGGTAATGCCCCGCTCCCCCTTACCGCCCCAACACACACACACAGCACACGACTGACGCCGCGAACGCGACCGATGCTTTTCCCTTCCCGTGTTTTTCGTATATTGTTTTGCGTATTTCGTCGAAAATTTCATGTTTATTTTTCAATAAAAATTGCTCAATAATTTCACAAGGTTTTTCTAAAAACTAGAATCACTAGGGCACCCCTAGCCGAGTAAGGTAACAAAAACCAATAAATTATCTTCAAGAAATGCACACGTTGTCATTCATCGCATACACTGTACACCTGAAATAAATGTACCAGCTACTGGTTTTTCCTCAATTACCCTAAATTCCCCATCCCCGGTATCAAAATTGACGTTTCTATTGAAGAAAAAGTTATTTCGATCGTCGAATTTTTCACCACTTATTAACTAGCATTCAAAATGTAATTCACGTGCAAGAAATATAGTAAACACATACCGGATGTCAACTTATCATCGTCATGGCCAAAATTCCATTCACGATTCCGCCAAAAATCAAACGACTCTGCTGGGTCACGAGCAATGATATAAGATTGCATATTATTGCCTAGGATTGAAATTTCGGAAATTCTGAAAGTTTTGGCAAATTTTCGGAATTTTGGCGAATTTTTACGACTTTTAAAAATTTATAAAATTGTGGAAGATTGTTTAAAATTTCTAGAAATTCTGTCTGGACATCAATTTCGGAAATGTTGAACAATTCAGAAAATTTTTAAAAATTTTAACCATTTTCAAAACTTTATAAAATGTTCAGAAATTTCATAAAATTTAAAAAACTTTCCAAAAATTCCATAATTTACAAAAATTTTCGAGAACTTCAACAATTTTCAACAATTTTGGAAATACTGAACATTCTCAAAAATTTGGGTGATAATTTGCAAAAATTTCAACTAATCTGAAGACTGGAAAATTTTTAAAAATTTTACAAAGTTGGAAAAAATGTCAACGATTTCCGAAAATTAAATAATATCCAACAATTTCCAACAATTTTGGAAATTTTGAAAAATTTCGGAATATCCAAAACATTTCGAACATTTCCAAAAATTTTACAAAACTCGAAAAATTTCAACAATTTACAAAAATAACCAAATTTCTAGAAATTCTCAAAAAATTCAAAAATTTTCCATCATTTTAGAAATTTTGGAAAAGTGTTAAAATTCTCAAAAATTCCGTAAATGCGCGATAATTTTAATCATTTTCAAAACTTCAGAAAATGTTCGAAAATTCCATAAAATTGAAAAAATTCCAACACTTTCCAAAAATTACATTATTTACAACAATTTTCGAGACCTTCAACAATTTCCAACAATTTCTGGAATTTTTTACATTCTCATAAATTTGGGCAATTTGAATAAATTTTAACTGTTTTCAAGACTGGAAAATTTTTCAAATTTTAAAAAATTGGAAAAAATTCTAACCGTTTCCAAAAATAAAATAATTCACAAAAACTTCGACAATTCCCAACAGTTTTGGAAATTTTTGAGAATGTCGAAAATTCCAAAAAATTTTGAAAATTTTGAAAATTCCAACAATTTACATTTTTACAATTTACATTTTTTGCATGCATCTTACACCCCAAAAAAATTACCTGCCACTAGGTTTTCCTCAGTTTCTCGAGCTTCCCGTCGGTGGTTCGAATTCTCGAATTCCCGGACTTGAAATCAACATCTCTGGAGAAGGCGATTTTGTCGGGCGAATTTTTTCCCAGCCGATCACTGGGGTTCAACAGGGCGCCGCGGAGACTTGTAACCGATTGACGAATTCGACCGAGCTGAATTCAGCCACTCACTGACTCCCGTATTTCGCGCACTCTTTTCCCGAATAAAATTACAATTGAGATCTAACACCGGTTTTCGCTCAAGGACCGATTTTCCACGAAATTTTTCGGGAGCCTAACTCGAGACCGCGCGAGCAGCGAACGTCCGCGAGCCCACTGAGAGTACTGAAGAGAGAGAGAGAGAGAAAGAATCGCGTACTGACGGGCCCGACCAAGAGTCTGCCACTGAAAGTTTTTCGCGTGTTTTTCGTTCGCAAAAAATATAACACTTCTGGGAAATGCCATGAAATTCTATACGGACAGCGATTTTTTCATTATTTTGTTACCTCCGTGCTTTTCCGCGAAGTATAACATCACGGCAGAGCGTATCACTCAACGACTGGAGCAGTGTCTTCTCCAATCTTCGGTATGCGCAGTTTCGCACCGCCATTTTGTATCGCTTCCAAGTGGAAGGGGAATGGAGGGGAATACGGATGTTCGCGAGAGTGCGCGCGCTCCGCTCGCTGCGGGGACCCAAATTTCGCGGAAAAGTGGTCGTCAACTCTATTTTCAAACGTCGGGATGCGTTGGGAGTAATTTGTCAAGCGTTTTGCATATGCGAAATGACAGTACGCGATTTGCGAAATTGCGGCTGCTTCGTTCGACCGTTAACGACTGTGATGATGAAAACGACGATCATGGTCGATATTTTATTCTTCCCGCGGTAAGTACGCATTTTTTGGATTTTGGAGGTGGGGGAGGGGGGCTTCAGTGGGCATGTGCGATTTTAGAAACGAAAAATACTTGAATATAGGCAAAGAATTTTTAGTGGGCGAAAATGAGGCTTGTCGGCGTAAAGCGCTTTGAGGTGACGAGGATCAAGGTCGATTTTTCGCTTTTTTCCGGCACGTACGCATTTTTCGGTTTTTGACGAGGATTTAGTCAGCGTGCCAAATTTTCGGAACATAAAATGCTTAATTCGCGTGGGGAACATCTGAACATGTCAGGGTAAAATTTGGCGGTTTTTTTTGCATAGGCGTCGACAATGGGGTGTCCGGGCTAGGGTAAAAGACAATTTTTGTAATTCGTTCCCCCACAAAAATAGTTTTTTCGGTCAATGAGTGAATTTTTTCGTAGGGTTGAATGATGATTTTTTGAAATTAAATTGATGTTTTTCGAGTTCCCAACCATTTTTTTACAATCACAGGTTCTTTGCTAGAAAAATATATTCACATTTTTTCAGCAAAATTTGAGGAATTTTATAATCGACAGTCCTGTAATTTGATAGAAAGTGGTACTTTTTTTCAATTAATTATACAATTTGTCATTATCTTGAGAATTTTCATTCTTGCAATTCAATTAAAATCTCAAAATAATATTAAATCATAAAATTCATAATTGTTGTTCAACAAATATACGAATGACAATTTTTTCAAACGTCTGGTTCAAAAAATTTTAATTTCTTATTTCGTAATTACACGTTTCACACTCATAACTTTCCTGAACTTAATACTAATTAAATTAATAATTAAAATATTTTATTTTTCATTAGGGAAATTTCTACAATTCGATCATTAAAAATTACAAAACTTGATGAAAAGTGGTATTATTTCATTCGAATGATCATAAATTTTCAAACTACCTCAATTTTTATCTAAATATTATAAAATCGAAGAATTTTCTAATTTATCTCAAAATAAAACGCTTGATTGTATAACATGACGATACTTCATTTGCAAAATTTTTCACTCTAAACCTCAGAAAATCGTAAAATTTTCATCCTGGATATTATAATTATGTTCATAATTATGCCTATTGAATTATACATCACAAATTGTTGACCACAATGAATTGACTACTCTGAATTTTCACAGGAAATTAATCACGATCGTCGATTCACGGGCATCGCTCACGGAAACGGAGGAATTCGCTCCATTGTCTCTGCAAACTGGAAAATATCGAAGTTGGAAAATTTGGAAATCGTCAGATTGATCTGCAACTCAAAGACAAAACGTTGAATTTTAAAACTGTGGTGAGGAAAGGGGAAAATTGCCAAGCTGCGATTTAGAAATCTGAGTAAATAAAGATGTCAGAATTTGTGTCACAAATGTAAATCCAAAAAGCTAGCAAAACAATATGATCTTTTTGTAACCCTGATTTTTATGAACATTTCCAAAATATTTTAAGAGTATTGAATTCTTTATAAAAGATGTCATTTTCTTGTGAGGTCGACCTAATGAAAATCTTTAAACATTCACAATTTTTATAAGGTTGACTTTGGAAAAAAGTAGAAGAGAATATTTTTCTGGTTATGACAGTTTTTATCGAAATTATTGAACACAATTTTTCGAACAATCCTAGTGATTCTAGTTTTTATAAAAACCTCATTGAATGTTTGAGCAATTTTTACTAAAGGAAGAACATTTTATGAGGTCGATTTTATAAAAATTTGATCAAATTTTCGTAGAATAAGCTATTTTTATAAAGTGGTTTCATAAAATTTTATTAAAATACTTTTTTTATAAATCTCGGATTTTTATAAAAATAATGTTATAGAAAACTCATGAAATCGCTTTAGAAAAATTTCACATTTTATGGAAGTTTTGTGGAAACAATTTGATAAAAATATAAAATTTGATGAAAAATTTGTGATTTTTACAAAAGTGTTATAACAACCAAAATAACTAGGGAGAACTGATGATTCCGAGCCGATAAAAGAAAACTTCAATGATTCAATTGAATTTAAAATTCATTTTATGAACTGAACGAACAAGTATAAGAATATATTTCAAATTAATTTGATTCATCGAAGTTTTTCATTTAAAGCTACAATCCTAAAGACTCTGCAAGTTATGCAAATTTCTAAAGCTCTGAAAAATCAGAAATTCTAAAACTTCCGAAGTTTTAGAATTTTCATTTTTTGAGACTTTTGCAGAATTTTTCAGTTCCGAAGAACTTGGATGTGGCTGAAGTTCGAATCGTTTCGCCTGGATAAAATATCCCCCTATCGGCAAATTCAGAACTAGCCGCAATAAATTTTGAATTTGAGAGTTCCAGTGTGATAAATGACTAAAAAATACGTAAATTTGCATTAGGCTTTTTTCCGCGGAAATGTAAGAAAATGCGAGTAATTAATATGAAAAGAGCAGCGTGTGTGCCGATGCTACGAATATTGCTACACCATTGATTTTGAGTATGTTCGGGCGATTTTTCTTCGTAATTGCGTGACGGTTCGATTATCTGAACGATTTCACGTCTTGGGTATTTTATTCAACGCCCGCGAGGAATATGTAATTTCGTGGCCCTTCTGAGAGTGGACGAAATAATGGATTATCTGATTGTTGACGTATGGCGTGCGAGTGATGAACTCGTTCGCCCACGCTCATCTTAACGACCTCTAGCTATTTACTCACTCACGCTCAGTTTAGCGACCGTTTACAAGATGGCGGACGAGCGACTCCACATATATCGACACGTCAAACTCCCCAACCCTAATGTAAAAATTACAAACTGTGTATTCCTGCAATGTTTTTGTTGTTTTTACAAAAGTGCCGAATACAGTCATAATCAATCCCGATTAAAATCAGAGCAACGAAAGGGATAATTAGTTTTCACTGCCTAAAGTACGTAGCTAAGCTCTAAGGGCGATTGTTGCGTCAATAAATCAGGTAACCCATTATTTCCCCGCCTCAGCAGGGCCGTGAAATCACATATTTCTCGCGGTTGTTGAATAAAATATTGTATTGTCTGCGATTATACTGCGAAACACCAAAAAAATGAATGCGAATTCGATAGCTGATACCGAAAGTATTGGTACTCATAAGACGATTCGCCAAGGGATTTTGTTAGGTCAGCTCGATTAAGCCAGTTATCAACAATTAATGTTGATTTTGTTAAAACCGCCAATTTTAGTTCTTTTGAGTCGTAAAAGAACGAATTACAGGTTTTTTGAGTCGAGTAATCCATTTTTAGCATCATTTCATCCGAAAAATTGCAAGTTGCAAACTATAAAAAAAGATCGATCAAAAGATCATTATCGTGACAGATGATCCTAGACCCTTTTCACAGCAGGTATTCTCTTCCACGGGCTAGACCACAGTTTCTACATATTTTCCGTGCGATGTTTCTCCTTTTCTTCGAGCACAGAAAAAAAAATCGTACCGAACGTTGACTCTGATTCGCATAGTTTCCACGCAAAAAAAAAATAAGAATCATCGCACGGAAAACTGGTAGAAACCGAGGTCTCCCGTGGGAGAGAATACCTGCTGTGAAAAGGGTCTAGGATCATTTGTCACGATTATGATCTTTTGATCGATTTTTTTTTATTTTTGCAACTTGCGATTTTTCCTATGAAATGATGCTAGAAATGAATTTCTCCACTCAAAAAACCTATAATTCGTTTTTTTTACGATTCAAAAGAGTTAAAATTGGCGATTTTAAGCAAATTAACATTAATTGTTAATAACTCGCTCAATCAAGCTAACCTAACGAAATCCCTTGGCGAATCGTCTCATGAGTACCAATACTTTCGATATCAGCTATCAAATTCGAATTCATAATTCCAAAGTTGAATTTTGTCGCACAGTGTAATCCGAAATCGGAGCACCTTCGAAAATCGGGACCCCCGGAATATCGGGCTTTTATGTGTCAACAAGTGCGCGAGTTTTGCTTGCAAAATCGATTTCGTTGTTCTTCGCGTTTTCTAGCTTTTTCGTGATAGCGCGGGTATTTGATGGATACGGGAGTATGTTTTAAAAGCCTGATAAAAATGTACGTATTTTTTAGTCCATTCTTTATCACACTAGAACTTCTTAGATTTAAAATTTATTGCGGCTGGTTCCGAAATCTCCGACACGTCGATTTTATCCGAGTGAAACGATTCGAACTTCAGCCACATAGAACTTAGATATTTCGATATTAATTGTGAAGTTTCAGAATTTTTAAAGTTTCAAAAGTTTTAAAGTTTTGAAGCCTCAAAATTCCGGAAATCGTCAAGTTATGGAATTTCTACATGTTTTTTTCAGAATGATGAATTGAAATTGAAATGAAATTTAAATGAAATGAATTGAATCATTGAAGAACGTTAAATTATGGAGTTTTTGAGGCTCTCCAGTTTTGCAAATTGTAAAAATAACAATATTTCAGAATTTGGGTCTTGATTTCAGGAAATAATGAAATTTGAAACCTCTAATATTCAAAATTTTCGAAAGCTTTAAAATTCAAGACATTTCAAAAGTTCTGAAGTTTCAGAATTTTTATGTTTTTAAAACTTTCAAACAATTCAATTTTTATATTCAAAAGTTGTAAATTTTTGCAATTTTCATAGCTTTTGGAATGCTGCAAGTTTTATAAGTCGAAAGTTTCGCAAATTTTCGAGTTTTGTGAATTTCGAAATTTTTTATGTTCAAAAATTTTCAAGTTTTCAAATATTGTAAACTTTTGAAGTTTTTTGGAACTTTTTAGGTTCTCGAAATTTCCGAAAAATGTTGTAATGTCGAATATTCTTCCACTTTTAAATATTTTATTCATTTAAATATTTTGAATATCCTACTTACTTGAAAACTACATTTCTTTCTCTAAAAAGTTCAGCAGACTAATTAGTCAACAAGAATTGCATGATTATAAAATTAATATTGAACTGTTCAATTTCTATTGGATGCATCGATTCGAAATTCTGTTTTGAACTTTAAAACTCTCTTGTGTAGGCAACGGAAATTTCACCTACAGCAAATGCAAGTACGGGACTCGACACTCGGTGCAAGTACAACTACCGGTACTGTGCTGATAATACCGAAGGTCAATCCGTGTTGTGCAGTTGGTATCGTAGAAATTTCTGGAGTCTCTCATTTAGATCGGGTTTTTGCAACTTTATATTTATAATATAAAGCTCACCGAAGCACTATTTAAAAATTTAATCACGTATCTAACTACCATAGGAAATCCAACTTGGATCATAACTTCATAAAAAATGGATTCGACTCCTGGAAAACGAATATCCCTTATGATTTTAGTTTTTATAGAACTTTTATGCAAATCACTAATTTTTTAACAGTTTAATTTTTTTGTTTTGTTTGATTTTACAACATTTTTATAAAATGTAATAATTCTTATGTAGCGATTTTATGAAAATGTTATCAAACATTTTTTTAATAAACATTCTAGATTCATAAAAAAGAAATATTGGTATGAGATTTTTAAAAAATCACTTTATGAAAATCGCTTATTTTATGAGAATTCTATCAAATTTTTATGAAATCGACATTATAGAATGGTAATGTTTTATTGAAAAAAGTTCAATAATATTATAAGGTTCAAATAAAAACAGGAATCATTCGGGTAATTCACAATTTCAACAGAAAATCCATCTTGTACGTCCATCCATTAGACTCGTAATAATTTTCTAATTTTCTCTAAATTATCCTTTAATAAAAATTCATTCCCCGCATTAACAGTCATCAATAATTTTTTCAACTAGGCAAATTCTCATGTCGAAAGGTTTCTCAATTGAAATACTAAACAGAAAAAAAGCGCCTTGCTGAATTTTTCCCATCACTACACTTTGATGCTATTATGAAAAAGTCCAAAAAACAGCTTTAAAGTTGTCTACCATACGACGAACAGAAATGACTTCGTCTTTTTTATTCGATGAATACAATATCGATCACATCGTCATTGTCATACATTTTTATTGGTACACCTCTCATGATGATTTTTCGTTCCCAATGAAAAAAGTCCTCGAAATTGAGTTGTTTGTGTCGTTGATGATTTCGCGACGAGGGATGATTTTTCCACCCCTGATTTCTCTCTGCACACGTTTTGATTCGAATTTCTCCACTCTCTTTTTTGCACTGTTCTCTCTCCAAGCCTTCTTCTGTCTTTATCTCTTCGCTTTGGTTGCTCTCTCTAATCCAATTAAAAACATCGCGCGATCGCACGAAACGGCAGCGGGTCGCGCTGCACGAACGAGTTTTAATTGATGTTTTAGGAGATACGAAGCTAAAAAACTGTGATTTTCCCGAAAATACATCGATTCGGAAAATAATTGTGACATGGGAGCAATTTATAATTAATCAAACTTTTCTTTCCAAGTGTACAAATCGAGTGAAATACAAAAAAATATATAAGGATATGTATTTTAAGGCACATGCGATTGCACTGATATCAAAAATTTATCCTGAAAAACGTGTAAAAAAATATTGAAGAAATATTATGTGCCAAAAATAAGTTATTGAAAAAAACATAAGAAATGATAAAATTAAAATCACTACAATCATTTCAAATTTTTGAAATGTGTGAAATCCTCGAAATTCACAAATTTCTGGAGTTCCGAAATTTGCAGAATTTTCAAAATTACCTTAGACATTTCCGAAATCATCTGAATATTGAAAATGCTTCTGAATGCACAAAATTCTCAAACTTTTTAGAATCTCCAAAGTTTTCATGATTTTTTTATGGGAATACTTGGAATTCTTAAAATTCTTAAAGTTTCTGAATTTTTCAACTTCTGAAATTGTCAAGTGTCTGGAATTATTACAATTCCGAGAATTTTAAAGATTCCCAATTTTTATAATTTCCAAACTTTCAAAAACTATCAAAGTTTTCAAAATGTCCAGAAATCTCATAATGTCCAAAAATCCAAAAATTTCCAAAATTTCTTAAACTCTCAAAATTTCTAAAATTCCCAGCTCAAAAAAATACTAGAGTTTCTAAGTTTCAAAACTTTTGGAATTTTGTCACTCTTCAAAATTTTAAAAAATCTTTGAAATTCACGAAATTTCTCAAATTTACAAACTCAGAAAATTGTCAATTACGAAAGTTCTCAAAATTTTTACATTTTTTGAGATTATCAAACATTTCATAAATATGTACTAAATTGTACAAATTCTTCAAATTTCCAGTTTAAAATAATTTAGTGTAATAATTCAATGTTATTTAAAATCTTTATTTTTATGAAATTTTGCAATAAATTTACTGATCATTTTCGTATATTTATATAACAAATTTCAACAATTTCAAAAAATTTTCGAGAGTTGATGGAATTTTTTGTCACATGTTTCATTCGACGTTATTGCATGTACATCGTAAACATTGGTGCCTGCAACGTACACTTGGTTATTTAATTACGTTGAGTA
>JAPYZK010000574.1:0-28060 GCA_030522785.1 Platygaster equestris
TATTTTTTTTTTTTTTTTTTTTTTTTTTTTTATTTTTTTTTTTTTTTTTTTTTTTTTTTTTTTTTTTTTTTTTTTTTTTTTTTTTTTTTTAATATGAAATTGAAAAATTTTGAAACATCGTAACTTATTTCGTTTGTGCATTTTGGAAATTAAATTCCTAAGTTGTCAATTTTAGAATTTGCAAGTTTTTGAATTCGATTTTTTTTTTCTTCGAAAATTCGTGTTGAATAGTTTCGGAATTTTGAAGTTGATTCATTTTGTAATTGAAGTTTTTACTTCTTGGACTTGAAACTCCAAAATTGTACGTATTTGATCTTCAAAGTTTTCAATATTTTCATATTTTCAATTTGAAATTTTGGAAATTTTGTAGTCGATTTACTTTTCAATTTACATTTTCATGTCTTGGACTTGAAACTAAAAAAAAAAATAAAATATATACTAGATTTTCAAACCCTGCCCCAAATTTTGTATAATTAATTTCAAAATCTTCTAATTTGTATCGGTAACTGCAAATTTTACTCATAATTCCAAAAAAATTACGTACGGAGCAAATACGCACGCAGAAATGTTTGTTTGTTGCCTTCGGGACGAATGGAATGCGTGTTTTTGTTTTTTTGTTTAGAATAAGAATGTTGGTTTTTTGGATGAAGGCAGGGTGAAAATGTTTGAATTTTCGCTGTTGAAAGCGCGCTGTTTTGTTGAGAGCAGCTTAGATTGTTTAGAAAAATTATTGAACACGTTTTTAATCATGCGAGTTTATTGGATTCGTCCAGGATGGAACAGGGCAAGTCAATAGTTTTTATAAATGTTAGTTTTCTGAAAGAAATTATCAATTTTGATTCACATTCTCGAAATTGTATCACTTAGTTCGAAAAACGCTAAATTAATGATATTAAAAAAAACATCCATTTTTTCAATATTTGATGACATTTTACGAAACTATTTTCTCGCTCCAAAAGTATACGCGAAAAACATTGCGTCGATTTCAAATTGCACGGTTTTTGTACTTAGGTTTGCATTTTTTTTCCATCCTGACGAAAAATTCCTCGAAAACGAATGTTACCGATTTCGAGGAATCGATCAAAATTGGTGCTTTCAGGACAAAAATCGTAAAAAATTTCCAATCGCACACGCTTTATGTACGTTACAAAATGAGAATCTCGATAGCATTTTCGATTATTTAGTTTTTAAGAGTACTTTTTATTGTAAAAAAGTCGTGTTCGTATTGTACAGTGAAAACTTAGCATTTATTTTGAGCAGGTGGCGAGATTCGATCGACGATCGCGAATCCGAACTTTTCTCAACATCCCGAATCCGATCCATTTTTCGCGATCGTCGTGCGATCCTCGTTTTCATTTTCGATTTCTTCGAAAATGGCAGGAAATATCGCACTTTTGTATAGCCCATTGTCTCGTATTTTTCTATCCGCGGCGAAGGCGGATGAACTTCCAGTATTTTTTACGACGCGATTTTAGCAGAAAACGCGGCAAAAATCGAATTTCGATGTTTGCCGGACATTTTCGCTTTTTACTATTTATAAGCCAGGTTTTTGTTTTATTTTTCTCGTAGTTTTGATTGTGTAAATTTAGCACGATCCGAAAGTTCAGGAATCAACGAAGTTCAAAGGTATTAGGGAAAATGCGTGTTGAATGTTGCGACTTTATTGTGCGAACAAAACAAAATATACGATGTATTCGAAAAAGATCGATGGGAAAATGTGTATCGCGCTTTAACGCGTGCGTGATTTTAGGGACAGCTCTCATCAGCATTTCATCATCTAGATCGTAAGGACCGGCGGAAACATTTTTCATTGTACCGAGTATAGATTTTTCTACCGAACCCAAGATAGGACGGACTCGTGTAATTAGTGGCTTGAGTTTTCGGGAATTTTCAAAGCAGCTAATAAATCTCGTACGTTATTGCGTTATGTCTTACTAAAAAATGTGTCGTATTCAATCCCCTTTCTACAGCTGACTCGAGTACAAAGACGTTTATTTCGCTCATTTTTATAACTTGTACACATTCAACAAAAAAATGTAAAAAATCAACATAAATACGTATCTCAATTTTTTTTCTACTTAAAACAAAATAGGTTTCACGTATGGCACATGTCATTTTTTTGTGTTTATAAATCAGTTGCCAGATCGATGATTGAAAATGCGCGTATATTTTTCAATATACCGTCTACGTCAATAAATATACAAAAATACATAAATATCGTCATTTTCCACGTAGAAAATAGAACCGTCAATATTGGGAAGCGCCAATTCTACGAATTCGGCTTCAAAAATGTCGTACTTATAACAATAAATCGATGTATGTCAAGCGGACATATATTTCAGTACTTTTGTGCGTTCTTCGTTCGGGAGTGATAGACAGTAGCCGCAAGCACGGCCGCACGTTCTCAAATGTTCGACGGCATAATTGACGGCTTTGCATCCCGGATACGAGCAATTTTTCGTGGCGAAATTTTTCCGGCATTGTATCACGTGGTGGACCGCTTGTTTCGTTTGGAAGCAGTACTTCTGCGGGCACATTTCTTGGTTGCCGTTTTCCAGTAGTTTCGGGAACGGACAACTGCCGCAATGCAAAATCGAGTAAACGCCTTTCTTTATCATCTCCACGTTGCTCGCCGGTTTTCCTAGCGGAAAAAAAAATTCTCTCGTTACACGGTCAACAACCGAAGTTGAAAAGTTACGAAAATTTCAACTTTGAAATTGTCGTTCTTTCGAACTTTGATTCATTTGAAAAAACGAAAATGTGAAACTTGTTCAGTAAGTGGCCAAGTTTTGGGAGAGGAAATTTTCAATTTTCTTGGTTTTCGGCCCCATTTGAAAGTTGCGATAAAAATGTTTATTACATTTAATTACATTCATTCGGTTACACTGGTGTAATGTTCCCAAAACTTCGAGTTATGACATTTGCAGATTGTTACAAACTTTTTCTAGACGAAATAAGAACTTCGAAATCGGAATTCCAACAGGAATGTGTTGAGAATTCCGAAATCATTGAATTATTTACGAACAAACGAACAATAAGTACTAATTATGCCTATTGTTTTCTTCAGATTTTTTTTTTTTCGTTTCCTTTTTCTTCGAGATCGCGCCACGCTATTTAAGGGTCCTAAGGGTCCTTGTCCTTGGCCAGTTAGTATATTTCGATTTTGTATCCAATTATGAATATAAGGAGAGGCTAAAAACTCATTATATCTTTGCAGCAAATTTGAACCTTGTTGTGTTAGATGTTGCCCCTGTGGTTTTTGTTGCATTTGTGGTTTTCGTTGCATTTGTGGTCTTTGCTGAACTTGTGGTCTTTGCTGAACTTTTGGTCTTTGCTGAGCTTGTTGTTTTTGCTGAACTTGTGGTCTTTGCTGTACTTGTTGTTTCTGCTGTATTTGTAGATTTTTCTGTACTTGTGGTTTTTGCTGTACTTGTGTTCTCTGCTGTACTTGTAGTGTCTGTTGCATAACTGTGACTGTACCGCCCGTAAAACCACCGGTAGATGTCGATGGTACAGGCACAGAATGGCTTTTAATCTGTAATACAAAGTAGAATAATAAGTTGTTTTTATTTTTCCATCGGAAATAAAGTAACGAACAAAATAACGAAATTGAGAAAAATAGTACATTTTCTTCATCAATTCGAAAGTTGAAAAATGTTAAAATTGTGGATTTAATTCCGAAAATTCTCAAAACTTAATCGATTTCAATCTACAATGGTGAAAAATTGAATTGTTTCCATTTTTCTATGCGAAAATGACGTAAATAAACAAAATAACGAAAAAAGGAAAATTACGTAGCACATTTTCTTTCCGAATTCACTTATTCGAAAATTCGAAAATTCATAAACCACCCATTTCAATTCAATTTCAAAAATTCAAAAATCGTTGATCTTGATTTAATTCAAAAAATTCTCAAAACTTGAAATAATTTGAGAATAATAATAATTCAAGTAGAGAAATTTTCGGGAAATTTCACATTTTCTAAATTGTAGAAACTTCTAAAATTATTTACCATTCTCAAATTTATGAAAATTAAAAAATTAATGAAATTTTTCAGATTTTCAAATGTTCTGAATTTCCAAAACATTCAAAGTTTTCGTAATTTTACAGAATCTTGAAAATTTCGAACATTTTTAACAATTTCGAAATTCTAATAACTTTTGAAATTCAAAAAATTTTAAAAATTTCAGAATGGTCTAAGATTTTTAAATTCTTAAGAATTCGCAAGTTTTCAAAGTTCACAAAAAATTTTTAAATTCTCACAATTCTCTAAAAACTTGCATAATTTCTCAAATGTTCAAAATTCTTGAAATTTTCCGAAGTTTCCTAAAATCAAAAATTTCCAAATTCACAAAATGTGAGGAATCCCAACTTTGATAAATTTTCAAAAATTTCAAAATTACTGAGGATTTCAAACTTCTCAAAGTTCACAAAAATTTCGGAATTCTCAAAATTCTGAAAAAATTTCCAAATTCTCGAGAACTGCAAACCTTTTAAAGTTCAAAGAATTTTCTGGAATTCTCAAAATTATCAATTTACCAAGTTCCCAAAATTTTGAAAATTCTCCCATTTTTCTCAATCTAATAAAATCCCCCAAACTAAGAATTTTTCAAATTCACAAAATTTTTAGAATCCCAACTTTGATAAATTTTCGAAATTTTCAGAACTTTCGAAAACCCAATAATTCAAGAATATAAGAAAAGCAAACCAAAATTCTTATCAAACCCCGAAAAAACTCATATTCAAAAAACTTTAAATCTACAAACTTCACAAGAAATTGAAATACAATAAAATTCAAGAATTCGAAAATTTAACGAAGAACTTGGGAATTTTTTTTTTTTTCGAAATTTTAACGCACATTAGGATTATTGTTGACGATTCGGGTGAGATCCAAGTTCGTCAAAGGCACATCCTGATTGGCAGCAGGCTGATTATTACCCGTTCGTTCATTTTCGTAAGCTTCCCAAGCAGCCAATCTCTCTTCCTCGTTTAATTCCTCTTCTTCCTACAAATACCAAAAATTTACAAAAGTTAGACAAATTTACCAGACTGAAAAAAACATCAATCGAATATACAAAAATAAAGAACAAATTTGTCCAAATCTACTCAAATAAAGAAAGAATTCTTTAAATGTAAATGAAAAACAACCAGTCCGATTTACCAAAATATCGAACAAATTGCGGAATTTACGAGAGTAAAAAATAAATTAGTTCGATTCACAAAAATAGTCAGCAAGTCAAATTTACCAAAATAAAAATGAATCAGTCATATCTACAGAAATGAAAAAAACAAATTACTGAAATTTACCAACATTTCAATCAAATCATTCAAAGTCACCAAAAATTTTCATAAAATATCCAAAGTCACTAAAAATTTTCATTAATCATTCCATTCACCAGAATAAAAAACAAATAAGTCAAATACACGAAAATGAAAAAAAAACTCGTTCAAATCTACGAAAATTTAAAAAAAAGTTCAATTTACAAAAAACCGTCAAAAAATGAGTAAAATTCGCCGCAATTCAAAACAAATCAGTTCTATTAATAAAAGTTTAAAAAACTACTCAAGTAAAAAAAAATTACTTCAATTTACCAAAATTACGAACAAACTATTCAAATGTAGAAAAAAACCAGTCGAATTCACAAAAACAAGTTACAAATCTGTGAAGTATGCCAAAACAAGGATAAAAATTCAAACAAAATGCAGAACAAAAAAAATTACTTTGTTCTCAATAAGGGCCTGATATTCCACGATCTTGACAATATCGTTTTTGTGTTTCGTCACAATGTCCGCGAGAAGCTTGTCCTTGGGGCAGCTCAGGATGGGTCGATTTTCCAAGGGCTCCTCCAACCTGTACAATTCGCTGAGGTCGTGGATCGCATAATGCCGCTCGATTTGCTGCTCGTCGACGACTCGAAGGGCGAGTGACTGCTTGTTCACTTGACGCCCGAAAATCTTGTCTTCGATCGTCCCGAAAACCACGAATCGGTACACGAAACATTCTTTTTTTTGTCCAAACCTAAAAACACAATTCATAAATTATTACATGTATTAATACAAAACAAAGTTCCTAATTTTCAAAACTGCTGAAAACAAATTTCAACATTTTTTCAAAAGTAATTTTTTTTCGTAATTTTCAATTATCCTCATTTTTCCTATGTTGAACTAACTTTGAACTCAATAATTCGAACAAATTACAAAAGTTTTAACAAATTGATGTATTTTTTTATCATTATAATTTGTTTAAATTTATCAAAAGTTTTAAGAAAATTGTGCATTGTTGAATATTTTTATCGATCTTCGAAGATGTTTTCAAAATATTTTCTGAGTAATTTCAAGGTTTTCAAGTATTTTTTACGTAATTTTTAAAAATTGATTTACAGAGTAAGTCTGAAATTTGTGGAATTTTTTTGTAGTCGTTGAAATTTTATTAGATTCTTCACTTTTTGAAAATTCGTGGGATTTTGATGGATTTTTGAATCCTTGAAACTTGATATAATTTATTGCATTTTGTGAAAATTTTCTACATTTTTGGGAGTATTACAATTTGCCGTTATTTTCATGATCACAAAATTATATTATAGACCTCCAATTTTTGAAATTGGGAGATAATTTACGGTATTTTTCGAAAATTGAATTTTTTCCGAATTTTGTCAAGATTTAGATAAAATTCAGTTAAATTCGTCAGAAAGTTGAGGAATTCGTGAAATTTTAGAATTAATTCACTGGAAAATTTTTTCCATTTGTACAATTGTTAAAGATTTTTACCAATCTTCGAACATATTTTTCAAAATTTATTTCGAAAAACTTGAAGGCTTTCAATCATTTTTTGATCATTTAGAATGTTTTATCTGCTTCTTAATGAAAGTTTTGTAAAAGTTTTGAATTTTTCGAATTTAAACAAGTTTGAGATGATTTTTAAAAAGTTTAGTAAATTTATAAGAATTCCTCGAAACTGAACTCATGGAATTTTCCAAGTTTGATGAAAACTTCCATAACTTGGCTTATTTATTGAAAAACTAAAAACTACATCTAATAACAATATTTGAATAATAATTGATGATAATAATAATGTATAATACTATGACGATAATATTTTTTGAAAATTTCAGACAATTTACGGTATTATTAAGAATTGTACTAATGTTTTGAAATCATTTTTCGAATGTTGTCAAGATTCAGATAGAATTTAGTTAAATTCGCTGATAATAATTATTTATAATACTATTAAAATAACATTTTCAACCTAAACACTCGGTGGATACTTTGGATGTCGTCCGAGGGATTCCAACTGGCGTCGAAAATGACAACTCTGTTCGCGCCGATCAAAGTGATGCCCAATCCGCCGGCCTTGGTGGAAATCAAAAATACGCGGGCTCTCTGGTTTCTGGGGTCGTTGAAAATTCTACTGATCTTGGCCCTCTCAGTTTCCGCGGTGTTTCCGGTCATATAAAAATAATCCTGGTTCTTTTTCCACCCTCCCATTTTCTCCAGGAATCTCTCTATCATGTTCAGAGTATACACATTTTGGGAGAAAACAAGCCTGAAAACACAATCTACATTAATTACCGAATTTATAATGTTAATTAACAGATTAAAGTTATATTTTCGTTAGAGAATCATAATTTTGTAAGTTCAAAAATGTAATTAATGACATTAATAATGACAATAATCATTAATAATGACATTAATAACTATGAATTTCATAATATCGGAATTCAGTTTTTTCTGAACATTAAAAAAAAATGTAAAATTAGAATATTTTATAAATTGGATGATTTATGTTGTCCATTTCAATTCATACTCATTAATGTCATTATTAATGATTATTGTCATTAATTAAATTTTTCAACATACAAAATTATTATTCTCTAACAAAAATGTAACTTTTTATTTTTTAATTAACATTAATTGCGAGTTTTGGAATTCTTAAAATCTTAGGATTTTTTTATAATTTTCGAAACTTCAAGATTCTTGAAAATTTTTGAAACCTTTGAAATCAACAAATATTTTAATTTCTCGAAATTTTTGAAATTCTCAAAATCTTATTAGGATTTTTTCACAATTTTCGAAATTTCAAGATACTCAAAATTTTTCGAAACCTTAAAAATGTGAAAAATATCCAAGTTTCTCAAAAATTTTGGAATTCTTAAAATCTTGTTAGGATTTTTTTACAGTTTGCGAAATTTTAAGATACTTAAAATTTTTAGAAACGTTCTAAATGTGAAAAATGTTCAAGTATCTCGAAATTTTTGAAATTCTCGATATCTTGTAAGGATTTTTTCACAATAAAATTCAAGTTTCTCAAAAATTTCGTAATTCATAAAATCTTATTAGGATTTTTTGACAGTTTGAGAAATTTCAAGTTTCTTGAAATTTTTAAAAAATTTAAAAATGTGAAAAATACCTAAGTTTCTCCAGAATTTTGAAATTATTAAAATTTTCGTAATTTTAAAAACAATCTAAACTCCGAAAATGTTCAGAATTACCAAAAGATATTGAAACCTTCAAAATTCCCAAAATTCCGAAAATTGTTGAAAATCTTGAAATGATCAAAATGTTTTCAAATTTTCGATTTTTAAAATTTTTTATGCGCATCTAATCTCAAAAGTGGTACTTCAAAGGTAATCTTCCAAAGTCTTTTTCGGTTATATGCACATAAAATACAGTATCGCACAATTCAGGTAAAATCTGATTTTAACGAAACGGTGAGTTACTGTCCGAGGCGGAGCCGAGGACTGTATTGAACATACAAAGTTATGATTCTCCAACAAAAATAAAAATTTTTAATTTGTTAATTAACATAAATTGCGAGTGTTTTGAGACACTTACAATTTCTCGCCGATGCTTTCGCATTTTCGAATAATTTCGAACAAAAGAACTAATTTTATCGAATGTTGGGGGTTATTGTCATCTTCGGGCGTCGTAAATTTCTCCCACCAATCTTCCATGATGTTTTCCTCGACTGGCTGGACATTTTGATCCTGAGGGTTGTTTGGATCGTCGTTTTGTTTTTTCTCCGTTTTTTTGCTCTTCGTCATTGCCGAAGGATGAGTAATTATTCGACGTAATACTTGAATTCCTTCAAATTGCATCCGTTTTTGTCTGAATGATGGAAAGAAAAAAATAATCAATTCAACAATCAAACAAATGTAATAAAGTTGATAATTTAAAAAACGTGTTAAATCGATAATTCGAATCATGTGATCAATTAAATCATTCGATAAATGCGGTGAATTTGATTATTAAAAAATGTAATTGATTTAATAATTTGAACAATTGAAAAAATTGAATAATTTAGAAAACGTGGTAAATTGAATAGTTCAGAAAAGGTGATTTATATGATAATTAATATACTTCCAACAAAATTTTTTTTCATGAATAAAAAAAAAATAAAAATTCAGTTTTGGGGAATTCTTAAAAGTTTACAATTTGTTGAAAACTATATATCTCAAATTTGTCTTAATTCGAAAAATATTAAATTCTGAAATACCTTCAAAATTCGTGGGATAAATTTTGAAAATATGTTCGAAGATTGAACAATTGTACAGATGACTAAAAAATTGACATAGACTGTATTCCAAAATTTCACAAGTTTCTCACATTTTTGACAAATTTGAACAAATTTATGAAATTGACGAAATTCGAAAAATGATTTTAAAAAATTTGTGAAACTTCGAAAAATACCACGAATTATTTAAAATTTTGAAACATTGGAATCTGTGCTATATTTACGTGATCATAAAAAAAAAAAAAAACGGAAAAATTTTACAGAAAATTTCAACAAAATGCGATAAATTATAACGGAGTTTTGATAACTGAAAAATTCACTGAACCATGATGAATTTCAGTAAATTGAAAAGTCTACTAAATTATAACTGAAAAATCTAACAACATTTTATGAACCACAAAAAATTTTTCAAGAAATAAATTTCACAAATAAAATTTTCGACTTATTTTCGTAAATAACTTTGTGAAAATTCTCAATTCACACAAAAACTGTTCAAATTGATGAAAAATGCTTGAATTTTCAAAAATCATCAAAAAACTGATAAAACATTTTAAATAATCAAAAAATGATCAAAAACCTTCCAACTTCCGGAATAAATTCCGAAAATATCTTCAAAGATCGATAAAAATCTTTAAAAAATGTACAAAAACTAAAAAAACTTCCAACAACTGAATTTAAAAAATTCACAATTTTCTCACATTTTCGACGAAATGAAACAAATTGTAATAATCCGAAAATTCTCGAAAACCTTCAAACTTAGAATCTAAACTTTGAAAATACGTTCGAAGATAGACAAAAATTTCCAAAAACTGTAAAAAAACTTGAAATCTTCCTCTGAGTGCATTTCAAAAATTCACAATTTTCTCAAATTTTCGACGAACTTAATGAAACTTACAATTATCAAGAAAATAAAAAAAAAAAAAAAATCTCATCCAACACGCAAAACAGTGAACAAAACTGGAACATTTTCGACAAAAAGAGAAAAAAAAAATTACATTTGTACAATATCCAAGTAACGCTTGTACATCCTCATCTGGATGTCCGTGAGCGTGACAAAAATGACGTATTCCGTTTTCGGGGGTAAGTACGGGACGAGCACCGTGCCGTCGCACCTTGCAACGCAACCTTCCAACAATTTGTGCAGAACGTGAGCTCTCTGCTTCATGAGTTTCACGTCTTGAGGAGTCGAATCCTCGTATTGTCCGTTGTTTATAGGATTTACGAAACGATTCGTAAACTCAGTTTCTGTCCCCAGAAGACTCGGTTTCGTGAACTGCATCATACAATGATCTGTAAAAATTAAAACATTGATAAATGAATAATAAAAAACACAAAAAAAAATATATAAAATCATAGAACATTATTATAATATATGAAATTATATGTTAACTAACATATTATATATTAACTAACACTCCATGAGATTGTTTTGTAACGGCGTCCCCGTAAGGATGATCCTCCTCATGGTTCGGATTCGCCTAAGCGTTTTGCTGAGTATGGTTACATTATTTTTGATTCTGTGACCTTCGTCGCAGACGATCAAATCGGCCCCAGGGTCAACCAGACACGACAAAAATTCTGCCCGAATTTTTTCGTGCATCTTCTCATCCGGATTCGCCAAATTTCGGTACATGTCATAACCCACAATAGCGACGCCTCCTTTTTTTTTCCATTCCATCAATACTTCTACACGAGCAGTCGGGTTCAACTTTCTGAAAGAAAATAAAATGATAAGTGTCGATCAACGTACAAATATTACAAATATTTATTATTATACATTTATTATAAAAATTACTACTCATTTTTTGAAATTTGATTCAATTTCAAAACTTCGTAAGTTGGAGCATTTCGTAATCGAAATAATTTCGACAATTTTTTCGTATCCGAGTGATAGATTTACAAAATTTCAAAATATTGAGGAATTTTCGAAAAATGTAACAATTCTATTTTTATTATTTTATCTCGATTAATTTTAGATTTTTGGATGCTCCACAAATGCAATAAATTTCACTTTATTTTCGTAGATGAAAATTATCAATTTTAATTCTATTTTTGTAAGCTTCGTAACTTGGAGAAAATTTTGTAATCGAAATAATTACGACAATTTTTTCGTATCTGAGTGATACATTTACAGAATTTCAAAAATTTTCAAAACATGGAAAAATTTTCGAAAATTTTTACGATTCTATTTTTATTATTTTAGATTTTCGGATGTTCCGTAAATGCAATAAATTTCACTTCATTTTCGTGAACAAAAATTATTGATTTCAATTCCATTTTTGTGAACTTCGTAACTTGAAGCAAATTTCGTAATCGGAATAATCACAAAATTTTTTCGTCTTCGAGATAAGTTCACGAATTTCAAAAAAATTCAACAACGTGGGGAAATTTCCGAAAATTTTCATAATTTGAAATTTTTGAGAATATTAATAATAATTGCAAATAAGTAATAATAATTTCAAATTGGATTATAACGATTTTTCGCCGTCGATTTTCGATTTCTTGTTTTTCGATGCCAAAAAAATACAAAAAATGTTACCTCATTTTTGTGACTACAAATTATTTATTTTTAAAAATTCAAATTAATTTTGAAACTTGCAAATTTCGTAATCGGAATAATTACAAGAAATTTTTCGCCTCCGTGTGATAAATTTACAAAGTTTCGAAAATTTCATGACATAGTGGAATTTTCGAAAAACTTTACAATTCCAAAGATTTTAATGATTTGTTCGAATGACTTTTAGATTTTGTTTTTTAATGCTCCAAAAATTCAAAAAATTTCATATCGTGGAATTTTCGAAAAATTTTACAATTCTAAAGATTTTAATGATTTGCTTGAATGACTTCTAGATTTTGTTTTTTAATGCTCCGAAAATTCAAGAAATTTCACCATATTCTCGTAAATAAAAAATACTACAACACACGAGCGTTTGATTTGCAGGTTTTAAAAATTAGAAATTCACCCTCGTAAGTGAAAAATCGGAATATCGCCTTTGACAGGGCCAAGCCACATGTTGAATTCGCCGATCCAATTTGAAACCGTCGACAAAGGACAAAGTATCAGAGCTGTTCGGATTCCGAGATTATTGTTTTTCAGCACCGTGTGTATCAGGACGATCGTTTGCAAGGTTTTTCCCAATCCCATGTTACTGGAAATGACGAAAATAATAATATCAACGATAAATTTACACAAGTTGAGCTTACTTCGAACTTACACACAAATTTTTGACAAACTTTTTTGAAAAATCTAAATTTCACATTTTTTCCACACAAATTCAACATAATTCGAAAACATTCAACTCGTCGAAAAATTTACATAAATTTGGAAACTTTTTCAATTTTAAACTAGATAACAATAATAATATTAATAATGAATTTTCGATACGTTTAGCCAATTTCGAATATGAACAGAATTTTTCAACAAACTTTTTCGAAAATTCTAAATTCTGCTGTTTTCAATGACACTAAAATTTTAAAAACGTCAAAAAAATAATTGCAGATACTAGATAAATCGTAAAAATTGTTCAAAATTTGAAAACATCAAACTCGTCAAAAAACGTACATCAATTTGAAAACTCCGTACATTCGAAAATAGGTACTATAAAATTTTTTAAATTCGAAAATTTTTTACTGCGCCAAAATGCAGCCAGAACCGGGTGAATTTTTGGTTTGCTCCAAGGACTCAAAACACGCGTCCCACATAAATTTGACGCCGTCGATTTGGTGAGGTTTCATTTTTCGAACCAAATTATCGTCGACTCGAACCAGCGCTTTTTTCGTATCTTTATCAAAATCCAAAATCAGTCCAGAATTCGGGTCCTTTTCTTCCTGAGATTTAGACTCCAAAGTTTCGTTGAACTAAAAAAAAAATATATCAATCAATTATTAATTAATATTGATAAGTCATTGGAATAACTTCGATATTTCTAATTAACAAATTAAAACTTACAAATCAATTCTAAAAAACGACTCATTTTCAAAAAACTTATTTCATACTTAATTTCTGAATGATAAAACATTTTAATGTCACAAATGAAATAACAAATAAGAAAAATAATTCGAAAAAATCGACAATATAATTTCTAGTACTTCAAGCAAAAAATCTAAAATAATCATAAATATTAATTTTAAGATTTGTTTTCTGAAATTTGCCTTTTTCTGTCTCTCAGCGAGTCGCTCCAAACGCTTTTTTTCTTCCGTCACAGCTTTTTTCGTGTCTTCGGCAACTTGCTGATCTTCCATGATTTCTTTGATATTTCTTCGTCCTTTCCCGTGAGCGACTTGGGAAAATACTTCGACAATGTCGCCATCGTCGCCATCGCTCTCCAAATTAATTGTTACATTCGTTGAAACTGAATGCTCTTTTTTTATTCCCACATTCTGACTCAGAAAATTGATTGAATGGGAACTCTCGCAGTCACTAAAAATACATAAATATTATAGATTTTCAAAATTTATTGATTTTTGAATTTTGAATTCGGAATTTCAGATTTCGAAATTAACGAATCGAAATTTTTTCGACTTTTAAATCGAATTTCGAACACCGAAATGTTAATCTTGAAAATTTAAAAATACATTATAAAATTTTTTTTCATTCAATTCACTTTTTCAAATTCGAATTTTAAAGTTCACGAATACAAATTTTACGATTTTATAATTTACGAAATCGGAGTTAAGACATCGGAAATCGACATTTCCAAGATTTTGGAGCATCGCAAATGTATTGAATTATCATTTATTATTTATAATTGTTACAATTCAACAAAGCTGACTTAATTTTACTGAATTTCGGGGGACAGGGGGAGGGAGGTAAAAACTGAAAATTTTTTCACCTTCCGATTTGCGATTCTGTTTCCACCCTGTCAACATTTTTGCGCCTTTTCCTAGATTCGCCCTCTTCGCTGGAGTCGGAAGAAAAAATTTTGCCTGTCAGTAATTCATCGTTTTTCCATTTCGACTTTTCTTTTCTTGCTTCGATTTCCTGGAATTTTCGAATCATCGTCATGAATTATGTATCAATATAACGATATTCGGAAGGATGAAAAAAATCTGTCTTTACCTCTTTAGTTCCATTTTCGAGTTTTGATTTGTTGTTCTCGTTTTTCGTTTTTCCTTCCGTTTCCTCGGTGCTACCGATTTCATCAGCTTTACTGCAATAAGCTGTAAAATGAACAACATTTTCAGAAAAATTTATTGTAAAAAGAAAATCTGAAATTTTTTCCGATTGTAGACATTTTTGACTTGAAACATAAAAAAAAATACCCGAAAAAGATGTAAAAAATGACGAGGAAAAATTTCCCGAATTAAAAAAAAAAGATAAAAATAAAAAAAAAAAACAGAATTTCCAAAAATAAAATATACATATTCTTAATAAAAATAATTCAAAACGAATTTTAAAAAATCTAGATATCTCTAGAAAAGTACTGAAAACTTTGAAGTAACCAATTTTGATTTTAAATTTTGTTAATTAAAGAAGTTCGAAAAATTGATAAATTACGTTATGAATAAATGATTACATAATTCATTTTTTGTATTATACGAACTAAATTATATATAATAAATATGTATAAAATAAGTATGATGAATAAATGATTACATAAATAAATTACACAACATTTTAAAAGACACTTATTTCCATAAATTTTTCGAAAGTTTGAAAATCACAATAAATCGCATTATTATCAATCTCACTTTCATCAGAATCATCGGACGCAGAATGAAGCATCATCATTTTTTCCGCCTGATTCTGATACTCGTCCACCCTAGATTCCTTTTTCCCTAGATCCTCAATTTCTAGCGACATCCCGTTTTTCGATAAACCATCTTCTGGCGCAAAATCCACTTCCCCGTCTTCTTCAGATTCTTGCATTTGTATCCTTTTCCTACGTTTGTGGACACGTCCGCTGCCCGCGGAATCCGAGGAACCTTCGAATCTTTTCTTCTTGCGGGCCAGATTTTGCAACCGGCATAGGCTAAAAAAATTAAGTTATCAATTAAAAACAGAATTTTATACTTATGTCATAAGTAATAATTTTATAATTCAAAATTGTTTCGGGATTATAAAACTTGGCAAAATTCATTTTAAAATGCTGTAATTTTTAGAATTCTGAACATTTTCGAAGTTTGTGAAAGTTTTGACAATATTCGAAATTTTTATGATACTAGAATTTCTAAAAAAGATGAGAATGTATTTAAAATTACGAAAAATTTCGAATATGTTAAAAGTTTTGTAAAGTTTCGTATTAACGAAATTTTCGAGTTTTGCTTATATTTAAAATAGTCACTAATATCACAAGTAATCAGTTTATTATAAAAAATTATTTCGGGATTATAAAACTTTGCAAATTTAACTTCAAATTGCTGTAATTTTCAGAATTCTGAAAATTTTCAAAGTTTGTGAAACTTCTAACAATATTCGAAATTTTTACGATACCAGAATTCCCAAAAAGGACAAGAATGTATTCAAAATTACAAAAAATGTCGTATACGTTAAAAATTTCAAAAACTTTTCAATTCACCAAATTTTCGAGTTTCGATTATATTCAAAACTGTTACTAATATCACACGTAAATAATTCATCATTTTCTTCAAATACTTCTCCAATTTCTTCTGCTTCACCCATCTCCTCGACGTCCTCAGCGTCTCCCAAAATTTCTCCAAGACGCTCTCACTCAGCCTCTCCAAAACAACATAACAATCCAGCCCCAATTTCCTATCCTCCATCAAAGCACTGTACTCCGCCACCATATTCCTCCTCTTCCTCCCGAAAACCGCCGAAGACGCCCCGCTCCCTTCCGACTCCTCTTCCCCGGTCGACGAATTCTTCCCAACTCCCACTTCCTCGTCGCTCGACTCCGAATCCAAAAGCTGCCGCCTCATACACTCGTCCGAAGTGTCCTCCTCAAAATCCAATCCCTCGCTCTCCCCCCCAATTTTCCCATTTTCCCGAATTTCCTCCAGACAAACATCTTCCAACTTAATTTCCGGTTTCACGTCCTCGATTTCGATTTCTCCCTCCTTTTCCGTTTCTTCGTCGCTGTCAACTCTAGTTTCTATCATTTCCCCCCAATGTTCACCATTTTCCGGCTCTTTCATCGTTTCTTTTTCCGGCACGTCCGTGCTCGACTCCGAAATCAAATTGGGCGAATTTTCCTCGACTGAAGTCGACGAATCTTCGTTTTTCGGCAAAACCGGGCTGAACGCTCGTACGTCGAAATCCGATTGGGTAAAATCGCTGTCGAGCTTTTCCTGATTTTCCGGTTCGATATTTACCGACTTTTCGACATTTTTCAAGGGCACCTTTATCGGACTCGAATCCACCGAACTCGGGGTTCTGGACACCCGTTTTTCCACTTTTTTCGGAAATCTCGAGCTCGTGGGGCGCATCCTCGCCGTGCTCGATTCCCGGTAATAATTTTTGTAACTGTCCGAAAATTGCTCGGCTTCTTTTCGCAGCAAATCCTCATATTTTTTGATCAGAGCATGAAATTTTCCGTAAATTGTGGGAGCGTCCAGGTTCTGTTTCATTCTTCTTTTCGTGCAACGATCTTTCGTGTTCTCGAACTCGTTTTTCAAGTCGCTGCTGATTTTTCGGACGTTTTTCGTCACTCTGTTCACCAAGTCCTGTATGTTGCCGCGTTTTGTGGGGGTTGAAAATAGGGGATTTTTTTTCGGAACCGGGGTTTCGACATCGTCACTGGAACCCGGGGAAGTTTTTTTTGACGTGCTGGGGACATTTTTGGTTTTTGGTTTTTTTGGGCTTCTCGGCATCGGGGTTTCGAAATCGTCACTGGAGTTGGAGGAGCTTTTTTTTGACGTGCTCGGCAGACATTTTTTTTCGTTTTCGGATGGTTTTTCTTCGGGCTTGGTTTTTTGTGGGCTTTTTGGATGGATGGTTTCGCTTTCGGTGCTGGTGCTTATTCTTCGTAATTTTCTTGTTTTGTTTTCGGGTTGGGAACTTTCGGATGCTGTGGAGTATTGGGATGCGGAGGATTCCGAGAGCGTTGACGTTTTTGTTGGGGACTTTGATTTTTTTGATGATGATGATGATAACGATGTTGAGGATGACGTGTGCGGGTAGTATGGTTGGGCGATGTTCAGAGGTCTGGGGAATGCAGGGTTGTCGTCGCTGTCTTCGTCGACGATTCCTCTTTTGTGCAGCTTTTTATTGAGTTTTTTGGTTTTTCGCAAATTCTCTCGGGACACGATTGACATTTGAGGGGTTCTTCGCGGTGTCATGACTGATTCGGGTGGTGGTCCACATCCTGAAAAATACGACCAGATTTTGTCGAGAAATATTCAATTAAGAACATTTTTGAGGATTTTACATTTACTTCACAATTCTCACATATTTTTAAAAATATGGTCATCATTTTTTAATAAAAGAAAATTTTTAAATTTGCATTCTTTGTCTCAATTTGCAAAGTTAGGATTTTTTGGAATTGTTCAGATTTTTGAAAATTTGAAAATTTTTGAAAAATTTGAAAAACTCTAACAATAACAAATTCGAAATATTCACACATTTTTTTTTCTTTGTTGACATTTTGCAGTTTTATGAATTTTGTCAAATTGTTCATAATTTTGAAATGTGCACGTTTTTTTCTCAATTCGCAGTCAGGATTGTTTGGAATTGTTCGGATTTTTAAAAATTCTTCGATTATGAGCAGATTTAATGTCATTTTCATCAATTTTCTCATTATTCCGAAAATATTATGACAGCGAAATAATTTCAACAAAATTTTAAAAACGCGCCAAAATTGTTGACAGTTTCGTAAATAAATAATTATTGAATATTCTTCGAAGTAAACCTATTTCCACTCTAATAATAACAGATTTGAAATATTCACACATTTTTTTTCTTTGTTGACATTTTGCAGTTTTACGTTGACAAATTATTCCTAATTTCTTTTACGAACAGCTTTATGTTTTTGTACTTGAATTATAAAACGAGTGCATAGCATCGAAAAACTGTAAACAACATGATTCGCACCCCAAAAGTACCAAATATTGAAATTGTCACCCACAATGAAAGCTATTTTCCCTGTTTTTAGTTTCTGGGGATAAAGTTGGAAGGAATACGAAAATAAAAAACTGAGGATATGAACTTATATGAGATAATACGAAAAACAAAACATTTGAAACAGTTGTCCCTTCAATTATGATAGGAATAACGAATAATGTTGCAAGCTTAATGCTCACCTATGTTGACAGTCTCGGTGTAGTAAAAATTCCAGTGATATGGGAGATTTCACTGGGAGAAAAGTCTTGGTCTCTTTTTGACGATCGTCAATGCACGCGTTTTGATTTAATAACTCATTTCATTGTTAATGCTAAGATATTTATTATTTTCCTCTTACAATTACCCGAGATTAAGTTACTATACAATTGAGACAATTGAGAATTAGGACCAATTAGGACAATTAACCTGGGACATTCCAAAATGTCTGAAAATGTCCCAAAATCACTCAAAATCAGCTGATTATTGATCATCAGTATCACATGCCGGTAACAACGAATATTAGAGCGCATTCTGTGTTGCTACTAGCAACTTGCTAGGGAGAGCAAGGAAGAGGCGAGAAAGAGAGAGAGAGAGTTCGAAAAAAAACCGTTAATGCATTATTATACATATATTATATATACTTAATGCATACCGTCGGTATAAAAACATACACACACAAATATCACACGACATCACCCTGTCGAAAAAATAGTTCGGCAAAGACGCATATCGGCCCGAAGTCGGGTCGTGTAAGGCCCGCAGTTCCGCCATCTTAAATTTTCAAATCATCTCATTTCAAACATTTTTGTTGTGTGCGAAATGGTGAGTTATAACTCATCGATATATCGATAACTACCGTTTTATTGTCTCGTGACAATTTTGCGAAAACTGTGAAAAACTAAAGTGACAACCCGATGTCAACAAACGTCCAATCGTATATTTATTTACCTTTTACCCGTTTATAAAACTCATCTTTTTCGAAGCAAATATTCGATATGAGATTCACGCAGTGTTTACGAGCGCATAATTTGCACCGGCAAATGAAAAAGCATTGGTACGACAGAAACAAACTAATTATCCGTCGATGGGGGAAAGGAGATGAGGTTATGAAATCGCTTGGAGTAGAAGTCGAGAACGCGGCCACAAGATTCTTGGATTGTAGAATGAAACCCACTCCGTAAATTGACTAATTTTATTGAGTATATTAAATTAAATGAGATGAATTGATTATATTCAACTTTCAAAAACTATCCGAATTTCTAAATTTCGAAATGATATTCACACATTTATTATAACATTTACAATGAATTGATCAGTAAAGATTATTTGGTACTTATTGATAACTGAATAAAATTTTGTGACGCATTTTTTTTTCTTTTTCAGATACGATTTCAGTTACATCAACACTCATAAATTGTTGCCGTTAAAAGAGCCTCTTCCGGTTCAGGCAAAAATGATTTATTCTTCAACTGACGAAAATGTTCTGGTTTTGGGTGCGCCTCAAGCTCAAGTCATTACAAAATCATTGCTTGTACAACCGGAACTTCCGGATCAGATACGAGCTTTGGTCGAAGATTGTCCGGAGGAAATTGACAAACTTGTTCAACGGTGATGTTTCACCTTCGAAACTCGTCATTTTGAGAATTTGAGAATTTTACTTATTCCCCATAGAATTTTGAAAATAATTTTCCTTCGCCATTTTCCAGAATACGCAAAACTAACAAAGTTATAAAGAATTTTGAAATAATTAACTAATTTTGTATTTATTTTGATATTATTTAGTTTATATAAAGAATAATCATTATAATGATAATTTTGAAAATTTCCAGGATCATCAAAAATGCGACGATGTTCAACGCCTACCAAGAAAAGTTGCCGAGAAGGAGAGACCCTAACAGATTATTTTATAATTTTAGAAGAGATTGGGGCATCACGTCAGTCAGGAAAATGTTGGTGCACCAATTTCCAAAATTTTATTTTGTCCTGTGCCGTGGGAAAAGTGCGCACTTTTCCCACGTTGTAGGATAATTGTACGTTTCGTAACTAGTGGAATAATAATTTTCCAAGTCATGATTCTCAACTTCAACAAAAATTATTTAAAACTGAATTATTTGTGAAAAACTTTTTTTCCACTAGTTGAGACATGTACCATTTTTGTGTATTGCTGATTATGAAAAATTTGTGTTGCAGACAAGAAATGTCCAGTAAATTTATTCGTCTCTGCGATTTGGTAGTCGGTTCAGGTGTAGCTAATAATCGCAGAATGATCAGCAATGGGTTGATGTCGTTGCCTTTTGGTTTGTGAATATTTTGAAAATTAATCATGAATCAATTCAGTTCTCAAAATTGAAAATTGAAATTGATGAATCATCAACATAGAAAATTTTGGGTTCAAGAATTATTGAATTGAGGAATTTTGAATATTTTGTAAGTGATATTAAAAAATGTGGCAATTTGTTGAAAATTTCCGAAATTTGGAGATTTTAGTTTTCTGTTGATGATGTTTTTTTTTTGTTTCGATGACACTTTTTGATTGAATTTTTACTGATTTCAGAGAAAGACTCTGACGGCTATCAATTTCAACTCACGATGGATTTGATGGTCACGTCGAACTCGCCGCTGCCGCCAATTTGTGACCAGGATTTATACAAGGACTCCATTTTGCCGGACCTTCATCCAATTCACCACACTGCCAGTCTTACGCCACTACAAACCTATAAATTAGAAAACATTTATCGTACGTGAATTAATGTTTGACAAACAAAATTAATAATGGTATTTTGTAAAATACTATGAGCGTTACAAAATTTGGAAACAGTAAAAATGAAATTTTGGGTGTGCAGAAATTCGAAATGAAAATGGAGGAATTTTTGAACATTTCAGAATTGGGGAGTTTGAGAATTTATTCTTGAGAAATGTTATGTAATTAATTTAGATGTAATGAATAATTTATTACAATAATGATTTATTCAAATTATCAACATATTTAATATATTTATATATAATATATAATCATTAATATAATTTCATCAGAGTTTTTGAAGTTTTAGAAATTGTGCAAATTGTAGGAATGGTGAAGATTTAATGTTGCGAAAACTCATAACTTTTGAGTTTGAGAAATTTGAATTTTGGAAAGTTCGAACATTTTCAGTTTTGTAAAATTGAATGATTTAGTATTTGGATGTTAACAATTTTATTTTCATTGCAAATTTTGGTTATCTTTCAGTTTTTTGTTTTTAAATTTCCTGATTCAGAATTTGAAATGTTTGGAAACTTTGTAAAAAATTTTAAATTCCCAACCAGAAAACAAAAATTTGTCTATAAAATCCGAAACATTTAAATTTTCAATTTATAAAATTTGAAACTGTAAAAATCCAAAAATTCCAATTTCAATGACTCAAAAGTTAAAGATTACCAAAATTCATAATTCATAATCAAAATTAACGAAAATCGAAAACTGTAACAAATGTTCGTAAAGGAGAAAAACCAAAAATTTACGACTCCCAAAATTGTATAATAATTGCAATATTTTATTTTATATTCATGATAATATTTATATTGTAGAGTATATTTTTGTATTTAATATATGTACTGTTTTTGATTAATATTAATTAATTAATTGTTCAATTATTTATTCAATTAATTGTTCGATCGATTAATTTATGAACTATGCATTTTTTAAAATGACATATGATTTATATATGAATTATTTTATAGTTATTAATGAACAATTTATGATTATTATTAATGCTTATTAATGTTAAAGTTGACGAATTAATCATTAATTTGATGAATCAGTCGATAAGATGAATAAATTGATTATTCAATTAATCAATTATTTAATTCGTTAATGATTATTTAATGAATTAATTAATGAGCTATTTTTCATAAATTACATAGTTGTCAATATATTAATTTATTAATTAATTATGTTTTGGTAATTTGTCAAAATCACATTTTAATATTTAATTAATAATTCATTATATTAGTAATTGTATGTAATATAATAATAATTGATTATTAATATCAATTATTATTATTGTATCAATAATTATTATACTAATTTTATTAATCATAATAATAATAATTAGTTCTTAATTATAAGTCACCAGCTTTTAATGAAAAGTATAAAAAAAAATTAATGGAAATTAATGGAAATTATAAAAAAATGTGTCTTAAAAAATTCGTAACATTTCAGCTGTCCACCCGAAATCCACGTTTTCGAACATCTCGCTGATTTTCGCCCACCACGACCCGGAAAAAGTGCGCAACATTACGGAATTGCCCGTTAAGGAAACTCAAATTCACGGTCGCTCGTTGATGAAAGCATTCACAGCCGCAGCTTGCTGCGCCCGGCAAAAATTTGGGATCGACGTGAAAACGCTGCCTGAGCCGATCACAGTGCAGACGATACAGTCGGACGGAATAAATTTTCATTTCACTGTGCTGCAGTTGAACACTTTGGATTTGGACGGAGATAAGGGTCTCGTGAATTTCTGGTGGTCGCTTCCGACAATGAAACTCTTCGAATTCGCCGGGTACGAAAAAGGACAGCCGGTGCTTCGCGGGTACAACCCGGAGGTGTTCAAGACTCTTTTGGCGTTTTACAGATATTCTTGAATTAGATTTTAGACTTTTGTAAATAATGATATAAATTTTGTTGATTAAGGAAATTAGTGTGAATTTTTTTGTTGATTAAGGAAATGAGTGCGTTGAAAATGTATGCGTGAGATCGTGGAATTGTGAAATTACGGAGAATTTTGATTTCTGGTTTTTGGAAGTGGAGATTTGAATACTGGATGATTTTTAGGTTACGGAATAATTGAGTTTTGATTTGTTGAAAAATTTTTTGGAATAATCGGAATTTTCCAAGTTTGGTTATAATTGTTGGAATTTTTGGAATTCCGACAGTTTTTGGAGTTTGTGAAAGTTTTGACGATATTCGGAATTTTTATTATACTAGAATTTTTGAAAAGGATGAGAATGTATTCAAAATTACGAAGAATTTCGCAGTTGTTGAAAGTTTTAAAAAGTTTTGTATTTACGAAATTTTCGAGTTTCGATTACATTTGAAAATGTTTTGGCATTATGAAACTTTTCGAAATTTGTTTTAAATTGTTCGAATTTTGAGAATTTTGAAAATTTTTCGAAGTTTGTAGAAGTTTTGACAATTTTCGAAATTTTTATACTTGTATTTTTGAAAAGGATGAGAATGTATTTAAAATTACGAAGAAATCCGAATATGATGAAAGTTTCGAAAAGTTACGTATTTACGAAATTTTCGGGTTTAGATTATATTTATAAAATTTTTCTGGGATTATAAAAATTTGCCAAGTTTATTTTAAATTGTTGGAATTTTGAGAATTCTGAAAATTTTCAAAGTTTGTAAAAGTTTTGACAATATTAAAAATTTTTATACTAGAATTTTTGAGAAAGATGAGAATGTTTTTAAAATTACGAAAAATTTCGAATATGTTGAAAGTTTTGAAGAGTTTTGTATTTACGAAATGTTCGAGTTTTAATTACATTCAAAAATGTTTTGGGATTATAAAACTTTTCGAAATTTTTTGTAAATTGCTGTCATTTTTAGAATTCTGAAAATTTCCGAAGTTTGTGAAACTTTTGACAATATTAGAAATTTTTATGCTACTAGAATTTTTGAAAAAGATGAGAATGTATTTAAAATTACGAAAAATGTCGAATATGTTGAAAGTTTTGAACAGTTTTGTATTTACGAAATTTTCGAGTTTTAATTACATTCAAAAATGTTTTGGGATTATAAAACTTTGCAAAATTCACTTTAAATTGCTGTAATTTTTGGAATTCTGAAACTTTTCGAAGTTTGTGAAAGTTTTGACAATATTAGAAATTTTTATGATACTAGAATTTCTACAAAAGATAAGAATCCAATTTATTGTTAAATTTCCGAGATCGGACCGAAATAGAGAGCTTTTCGAAAATCTGTAAAAATCAGCTCGTAAATGAAAAAAAAAGTAAAAGTGTATGTTTGTAAAAGTTACTACTGAATAGAGATTTTGTATCCATAGGAGAAAATAATATTGATAGATTTCCATATTTCTAAATTTACATAATATTATTATTAAATTTTGACAATTTTCAGAATTGAAAAATTTTTAGAAATTTCCGAGATTCAAGAAAGTTTCTAAAATGTTGAGAATTAAGGCAATTTTCAGAATTCTTGAAAATTTCAAAATTTTACGAATTTATAAAATTTCGAAAAACTTTAGTTGTAACTTTTTCAAGATTTTCGACTATTTTGATTAATTTCAAAGTCTAGAGGATTTTGAAAATCTCAGACATTTAAAAAACACTTATGAAAATTCTGAGAATTCAGGAAATTTTTATAATTATCTCATAAAACTTCACTTTTTAAATTTGTTGAATTAATTTCGAGTGAAAATCACCTTAGCCCCCCTACCCCCCCCCCCCCCCACCCACCCACCCAGCACGTCCTTGCGTCAAAATGAATCTTCTCTTCCAAATTCGACCCAAAAACCACGAAAAACTCACGTCGAAGCTAAAAACTCGAGCTTTATTTAAAAAATCTCTTCGTCTTCGCGTTCTCCCCAACGATAAGCGCGTTTTCTCCGGCTCCGCTTTCAGACACCGCGCGTTATTTTTGGGTTCGCCCAAAATCGCCCCGACCAATCGCGCGCTTTTTTCGCCCCCGGCCAAATCTACTCTTCGAAGCCGAGATCCCCAGTTCCCTCAGTCACTTCCCGACGTCCAAATTGACGAGACCCGCACTCTTTTTCATCCCCAGGTAAGAAAAGTTCTACGCCAGCCACCAAAAAGTGCCAAGTGTCGACGAACGTTAGTGCCGGAAAAATTTTATATCTTCGGAAAATCCCGAAATCTCAATCCCTGACACCCCCCCTCTCCCCCCCTCCCCACTTGATTGACAGTGACGAGAAAGAAATCAGATTTGGACACATTTTTGTGCACCGGAAAAATCAATTTTCCTGAATTTTCCACCCCCTCCCCGAAAAAGTGACGAAATCTCTTGGGTGAGTTTTGCGCTGTGGAATTTTGGAATGGAACAATTTTTGGGTCTCGGAAAAATTTCCTTATGAGTTTGAGGATGGAATTTGACAATGGAGAGATTTTTAGCCTTCGGAAAAATTGCCTTTGAGTTTCCTTAAATTGGGCTTATTTTTTTGAATTTTTTTGAAGTTTCTTTTAATCTGTGAAAGAATCGTCTCTGAATTTTACTATATTTTCCGCGTTTTCCTAAAAAAAAAAAAAACCGGTTGAAAAAAATATATTATGTAGCAGAATTCGGAACTGGAAAATGTTCAGATTACGAAAAAATTTTCCTGAATTTTCGACATTCTCCAGAAAATTTACAATCAAGGAAAAAAGGAAAAATTATATTCTCAAGTTTCGGAAAAATTAGATTTCCGCCATATTTCTTCAAGTTCGAAATTTGTCAAATTCCTCCCCCCCCCCCCCATTTCACAAAAAACATGATTAAATTCCAATCATGGTTTATATTTAAAAATATGTGGAAAATGGGTTTTCTATTTTTCTATTTTCGTGATATCGAAATGGTTCGAGTCTATATTTAGAGGCCTATAAATAAGAGGAGCGGAAATTGATACGTCGCTGAATTTTTCCAAATGGAAAATTTGTCCACCTGAAAAATGTTTAATCACCTTAAAATTGACTATAAATACTACAAATTGTAAACAATCGAAAATGAATCATTAATCAAACAAAAATTACAGGAATCAAAATCAAACAGTAAGTATTTATTCAAAATTTGACAGAAATTAACCAATAGGAAAAGAATTCGAAAAAATGAATTTTTCATTTATGATTTATTATTTGGTCAATTTGTCACCCTGAAAAATTTTAAATCACCTCAAAATTGACTATAAATACTACGAATAATAAATAATCAAAAATGAATCATAAATCAAACAAAAATTGCAGTAATCAACATCAAACAGTAGAAATTAATTCAAAATTTGACAAAAGTTAACCAATAGGAAAAGAATTTAAAAAACATAATTTTTCATTTATGATTTATTATTTGGTCAATTCGTCACCCTGAAAAATTTTAAATCACCTCAAAATTAACCATAAATACTACAAATAGTAAATAATCAAAAATGTATCATAAATCAAACAAAAATTGCAGTAATCATAATCAAACTGTAAAAATTCATTCAAAATTGAACAACAGTCAACCAATAAGAAGAGAATTCAAAAAAATTGATGTTGCGTCTATGATTTATTATTTGGGTCAATTTGTCACCCAAAAGTAATAATCAATATAAAATGCATCAAAATTCACATTAAATGATAAAATAACTCAACGATTATTTTATCAGTATTCATTTTCGATAAACATTCCAAAAAATTGTAATAATCTTTTTTATATTTTAATTTCTTAGTAAAAACTTTCTTTATTTTCCGGGGGGAGGGGGGGGGGGTGGTTATTTTTTAGGAACGAGACAATTTTTTTTTTAGAATCTAGAACGATTTTTTCGGGAAATTTGAGAAAAAACATGGAACTTGAGGCCGGACCAAATTTGGATCGCGCCTTGGGAGTGCTAGAGGGGAGGGCTATTTTTGAATGGCGCCGGAAATTCTATACTGCTCCGTGTTTCGTGATCGGGGCGTTTATTGGGTTACGGCGATTTTTTCTATCGTTCTATAATTAACTAACGTTGATTTTGGAAAACCTGGAAAAACTGGAATTTTCCGAAAATTTATTTGAACCCTGGAAAAATGATAATACACTGAAAAGAAAGGTTGAGTAAAAAGAACTTAATTTTTATAGTTGTTTTTGATCAAGTATTTAGTAGTTTCAACCATAAAATATTGTTATCCTGGCGTTGAGGGAACTAAATAAATATAGTTGATTTTTTAAACTTTGGATTTTTCGATTTTCTAGCATTTTTACGATTTAATTTGTTCTTCTATGATTTTAGATTTATTGTTAAAATTCGAAGACTCGAAAATTTGACACTAAAAATTATGATGGAATCGAAATATGTTGACGTACACACAAATTGGATAATATTAAAAATTTCGAAATCAAAAATTCTAATATTTATTTTGAAACACTTAAAATTATGATGGAATCGAAATATGTTGACGTACACACAAATTGGATAATATTAAAAATTTCGAAATCAAAAATTCTAATATTTATTTTGAAACACTTTAAAGAACAAAAAAATGTGTCATTCAAATTGCAAATCATTAAAATCGAAAAATTATTCTCCCCAAAATTAAACTTCTAAAATTTTTCAAAATTTGATTACTCTCGGAGCCAAAAAAACTTTTTCCAAATCATCCCAAAATAAAAGTAATTGTAAAAAGTTCTTTTTCGGATCCGAATCATCAATTCCAACAAAATTTCGAATCACCAAATTTCCAAAATTTCGAAAACTCCGAAATTCGAATTAAAGCTCAAAATTTTTAACACTCAAATTCAAAAATTGTTTACATAACAAAAATTTCGTCTTTAAGGAACAATATGATTCGAAATTTTGAATTTCCATAATTCTGTGTTTTCG